>CM054112.1:77635922-77689927 GCA_028673005.1 Tanypteryx hageni | reverse complement strand
AGGTGCTAAACGGTTTAACAAAATCTGACGAAATTTAGTATTTATATAGCGTATCATCCGGAATAGATGGCTAGTTAAAATGAACGAATTCGAGTAATAATAGAGCAGTGGTCGGCAATTAAAGGTCTATGGGGAAATGCGTTTGGTCAGTTAAAAAATTGGAATGAAAAAATCAAAGTTGGATGTTTATATAAGATATATTTAGCAATTGATTACTCTTTTATTTTCAAAACTTTACACCACTTCTGAACATGTTTACTTTTGTGGGCCACCCAAATCGTGATGGCAGGTCACTCATTGACCCGCGGGTCATAGGCTGCCGACCACTGTAATAGAGGGTATAGTTGATCCTCGAGGATTTTGGCAAAATTGTTTTATTTATTATTTATTACTGTCGAACGTTTTCTAACGGTAACTTGTTGGTCTTAGTTATTGGGAATATTATTAGTACGATCACAACTGGAGTTGCCTCAAAATGCGATTTGTCTTTTAAAACATTTTTTTATCAATATTTGTTTACTTTTTAAAAAGTTTTCACGATATCGCCAGTCTCGTGTTTGAGTTTAGGATTTGGACGGGGTGCAGTCTTATTCGATTCGAAATAATTTAAAACGTGTTGATTTTGGTGGTTCGACGCATTATTGTTGTTGAGCGGCAATTTGTATGACGTTATCGTAAAGTAATCATATAAACGTACAACTGAAAGGTACAACAATTTAGTAAAATCCTCGCACCCTGCGGATTATTAACCGACGGCATTTCATAAAATTTCGCAAACTTGTCTCTCTTCTGGCGTCATCCCAGTGATGCAATACCGAATTCCTGTAATTTCATAACGGATGCGTTTATCTCATTCGACTTTGATTTTCATGGCTGAACTCATCGGCGCCTCTGCGCGTTGCCGCGCACGAAGCGTCCGCGCGCAAGTTTTCCTCTTAATTGACAAATTTCCGTCGTTTTATGAAAATGGAACTCGGTAAATAACGAATAAGCGAGAGGTAATGCCGGTGAAAGGATCGGAATTCCGATACGACCGTTATTTTCTCTCTTTTTCTTAATATAGCTTAAGTTGGGAGAGAAAAAGTCGATTTCTGCCAGTCCTTGACCCATGACCGCGAGGTAATAAAAATTTCGCAT
Organism: Tanypteryx hageni; assembly: GCA_028673005.1. Lineage (NCBI taxonomy): Eukaryota > Metazoa > Arthropoda > Insecta > Odonata > Petaluridae > Tanypteryx > Tanypteryx hageni. The sequence goes on along the minus strand of CM054112.1, from coordinate 77,688,790 downwards.
ATTATCTCGATCTGGCGTATGATCCCTAGCGAGGGATGGAGAAAACGCCGTGCGTGCAGGTGTTGTTTTAATGAAGTCGTCCTTGCATCTTTAGTTGACGCTCGTAATTTTTTTATTAACGCTCCTTTGTGTGAGTATATTTTATTATGAATGTGGTATTTTTACTCTCTTTGAATTCTTAACCGCCAAGGTTGCGAATTACCCTTCACGGCGTTTTTTTTATGTCCTTACTCGGCATTGTTCGGCGCGGTTGCTTTTTTCCCCCGCATGAATGTTGGAATTGTTTACGTAAATAAAGACGGACGTTTTATGCGGTTATGCTAGCATTCAATCGTGTCCGCGAAAGTTGTCGGGAATTTCATTTGTAGTGATTGGACGAAATTTGTTTGTCGGTGAATGAAATCGTTGTGGTATTCTGTTTAATTGTGGCGTTACATGTGCTTATATTTTGCTATAACGTGTAAGAAATTTGGCATCGTACTTAAAAATAAAACTTCTACATATACATCTACATCAGCATGATAGCCGGTAAGTCACCTTTTTGGTGGATGGCAGGGGGTGCAGTGCACCAAGGATCCATGGTTTTCCTATTATGTTCTCTTATCGTCTTAGGGAAAAACGATCCTCTATATCGCTCCGTTCTACAGTCGATCTCGCGAATCTTTTCCTCACTGTCCTGCCTTCCGAGATACGTCGGGCTTCTGATAAATCCTACTACCTCATTCGCTAGTCTCTCCGACATAAATTTTTCCAATAGTTTAAAATCTAGCCTGCAGCCTACGTTCATCTAACGATGTCCATTTCAGATTTTCTATTAATGATGGTTACGCTTTGTTTACTATCGTAATTCCTCTTTACAAATCTAGCTGCCCTGCGCTGAACCTTTTCTATCTCGTTAGTGAGTCCCTTTTCGTAGGGATCCCACACAGTTGAAGCATATTCGACTGCGGTCGAACCAAGGATAAATAACATAATTCTTTCACTTTTCGGAGCTATTTTGAACTATTCCCCCTATAAAGGCCAGCTTTTTATTAGCGGCACCTATCAATCGGCGAGTGTGGGTGTCCCACAAGAGATCACGATGGATCGTGACTCCGAGATATTTAATCGAGTCTAAAACTGGGATCTCTACTCCGTCCAACGAATAATTATTATCCAACGAGATACTCTTGGTTCTCCAGAAGTTGATGACGCAGCTTTTCTTTTGGTTGATCTCTAACTGCCATTCCTTACACCATGCAGAACTTGCTTCTAGGTCATTTTGGAGATACTGGTGGTCTTCCGGATTGCTTATTTTTCTGTAAATGACGGTGTCGTCCGCGAAAAGCCTAATTCTACTTCTGACTACTAAGCTGATATCGTTTATATAAATTAGAAATAATAACAGACCAATTACACTACCCTGCGGAACGCCAGAGACAACCTCCACTAAGTTCGAAGAATTTCCATCTATAACAACCTTCTGCTTCCTATGATTTAAAATTCACGGATCCAACTAACAATTTTGGAATTAACTCCCAAGGTTTCTAATTTCGTTATTAACTTCCTGTGAGGTACCTTATCAAAGGCTTTCCTAAAATCTAAGAAGATGGCATCGACCTGCGTATTCTTTTCTCCGCTTCTCAGTATACAATTCACAAAAAGACCGAGCTGAGTATCACAAGATCTACCTTTTCTGAAGCCGTGTTGACAATCATGTAATAAAGAATAACTATCAAGAAATCGCATTATGTTGCTAACGAGTATATGCTCGAGAATCTACACGATATTGAAGTTAATGAAATCGGCCTGGAATTTCTGGATTCTCCTTGTCGCCACCCTTATGAATTGGGGTAACGTGCGCTAACTTCCAGTCGTTAGGGACCATCACCGCAAGGATGGATATCTCGAATATTATCCGAAGAAAAGGTGCTATTCTTTTAAAACGCGAGCAGGAATTTCTTCGGGGCCAGTGGCTTTGTTATGTCTGATGGAACTTAATTGCATTGCTATTCCATCTCAGAAAATACTATATCGTCCATCAGGTCCCTCCTTATTGCAGGTGCAATAATTACGCAATGATCGCTGACGGCTGTAAATGCTTTTACAAATGACCGTTTAACAGGTTGGCTTTTTCTACGCTATCATGAATAACGGCACGCGAGTCATTCGCAGAGAAGGTATGGTAGGGCTTCTACCTTGGACCCTCTCTCACATAGGACCAAATCGCTTTAGGGTCCTCCTTCAAATAATTATTTAATACCTTATTCCGGCAGTTAGTAAAAGCCTCGCGCATAGTATTTCTCGCTTTAGCGCAGATTTCCTATACGGCTGAACTTTAGTTGCTCTATACTTATCGGATGATGTAGACGGTATATTTTTTATTTAACGCCGCGGCTTATTCTCTGACGCCTAAGCGCACTCCTAACTTGCTTATTGTACCAACGTGCTCATTTTTGTCGACCTTCAATTTAATTGGAATATACTTATCGATGCCCTCTAGCATTATATCCTTAAGTAATGTCCGTGACGACCCAGCACCTGATCGTTCGGTCATATCACGGAAGCCAGGTAGTATTTTACGTAGGCGCGACCTTGAAGCTTGAAAAATCTGCCTTAGCAAATATATTAAAGGTTTCTTTGAGGCTTAGGGTGCCCCATCGATTTTCAACTTACACTCTGCATATACGACCGGATGATCAATTATTCCATCTTCAATGATGAAGTTGTTTCATATCTTTCTGGGACGTTAGTTTGCTAATAAATCTAATATGTTTCCCGATCGCGTTGGCTTTCTGACTAATTGAAAGGAGAGAGTGCTCGCAGAATGTTTCGATTAATGCCTCTCAGGATTCGCGTTCTTAACCTCTAGATTCGAAACAGGTTTCCCCAATCAATTGAGGGTAAGTTCAAGTCACCACCGACTATAAACGATTCCATCTTGATTTATCAGTCTAAGCTTTGATAGTTGTTTCTCGAGATTTCAAAATACAATCTACAACAGCGTTAGGTGGCCTGTAAAACGAGCATAACCTATGCGGCACCAAACACTCTCGATATCCTCGTGACTTATCGGAATCTCACTGCTATCGTACTTATCGCTAACCGCTATAACCCCCCCCCCCCCCCCCCCGATCTATTGGCGCGATCTGTTCTATAGACATGATAGTCTCTAGAAAACATCTTCTGACTCTGAATCTCATCCGTTAACCAACTTTCAGTGCCTATCACGACGTCGGCGTGCAGACTGCGAATAATGTGCTCGAACTCAGCAATTTTCCTATGGATTCTGCGACAGTTCAGTACGACGACGTTTAATTTCTCACTATCACTTCGCATACTAATCTCACCCTTGACTTTCTCTTCCACTCTAAAACTACATGCGCTCCAATCACAATCACTCCCACGACTGTTTGGCATCGCATCAAAATTGGAATTGCGACCCGTCGCACCCTTTACGGAACATTCTATCAATAACCTATCGCGAAATTGGTGCTGCATGTTACTATGAACTTCCTCCTTATCTCTCGTATTACGTGCATTTACCTCACGCTCGGAGTATATTCTATCATTACATAATCTATCGTGATTCTTATTTTCTACGATTTATCTTGGAGACTGAGGAAGGATGACTATTTGTGTTCCTTGTAGTTAACCTTTCAGTCAAAATTCCAACCTGCTGGATGTGATATTTTCGCTAATACTTGCACGCGAACCTAATGTGCTCGTTGGCGAGGAATTTCTCATTTTTCGAACGAAGAAGAGACATCAAAATGGAATGCTATACCGCTTTTTATCCACGTCGGAGATGTAATCCAAGATAACATTCTTCGCGTAACGTAGAAATCCTATCCGAACATCTAATTCTGTTCTTAGTTCTGGGAAAGTTGGAAATATCGCAAATTTGAAGCCCGTCGCGGGCATAGGAAGTTTTTATCGTAAATTCTACATTTAGTAAGATAATCGTAATTGACTTACTCCGTGTTTGATGTGATGATAAGTAAAGTATCCTAAGCCAGATACAAATCTAAATTCGAAAAAATTGGGTTAAGCAAAAATAATTCGATTTTCAGTCCTCCCGAGTTATATGACGCAGTAATGCAATCGGGAAAGAGTATATATCTCTTTCTATCCAGGAAATTTTCGAAACTTCGATTTATATGCCTATCGATCCATCGCAACTTCGATTTCAATGCCTATCGACCCATAGCAACTTAGATTTACGTGCCTGCCTGTCTATCTATCGCAACTCAGAAGCCCAAGAGATTTTTGAGTTAGATGTTTTATTTCCCCTTCAATTTCACATCCTTCACGAAAATAAGGCATTTATTTAAAATGATGAGGGATCCCTTGTAGAAGGAGTGGCAATCGATATTTTTTACTCCACGTAACTTTCTTCCCTCGGCGCCTTACCCATTCTTTCTCATCTCACGGCCTCGGCGGGATCATCCCCGACCATCTCTTCCCTCCCTCCTTCCAGTCTATGCACTCCTGGATGCGTAATTCCTCCTTCCTTCCCTCCCTCGCCCACTCCCTCCATTCCTCCACCCTTCCGATCCTTGGGCCTCGTTTTTCTCTCAGGCACAACAACAAACCGGTGATTCAGAGTCGCGTGATGGCGGGAGGGAGAGTAATTGGCTCTTTCACGACCTCCATAGGAATCCACACAACGTCCTTCCTCCACTACGTCCTACCTCTTTCCCTCCTCTCTCTCTCTCTCTCTCTCTCTCTCTCTCTCTCTCTCTCTCTCACTCTCTCTCTCTCTCTCTCTCTCTCTCTCTCTCTCTCTCCTTCCCCCTCTCTCTCTCTCCCTTCCCCCCTCTCTCTCTCTCCTTCCCCCCCTCTCTCTCTCCTTCCCCCCTCTCTCTCTCTCCTTCCCCCTCTCTCTCTCTCCTTCCCCCTCTCTCTCTCTCTCTCTCCTTCCCCCTCTCTCTCTCTCTCTCCTTCCCCCCTCTCTCTCTCTCTCCTCCCCCCCCCTCTCTCTCTCCTTCCCCTCCCCCTCTCTCTCTCTCCTTCCCCCCTCTCTCTCTCCTTCCCCCCTCTCTCTCTCCTTCCCCCCTCTCTCTCTCCTTCCCCCCCCTCTCTCTCTCCTTCCCCCCCCTCTCTCTCTCCTTCCCCCCCTCTCTCTCTCCTTCCCCCCCCCCTCTCTCTCTCCTTCCCCCCCTCTCTCTCTCTCTCTCTCTCTCCTTCCCCCCCCCCTCTCTCTCTCCTTCCCCCCCTCTCTCTCTCCTTCCCCCCCCTCTCTCTCCTTCCCCCCCCCCTCTCTCTCCTTCCCCCCTCTCTCTCCTTCCCCCCTCTCTCTCTCCTTCCCCTCTCTCTCTCCTTCCCCTCTCTCTCTCCTTCCCCTCTCTCTCTCCTTCCCCTCTCTCTCTCCCTCCCCCCTCTCCCCTCCCTCCCCCTCTCGCCTCTCTCCCTCCCCACTCTCTCTCCCTCCCCCTCTCTCTCCCTCCCCTCTCTCTCCCTCCCCCTCTCTCTCCCTCCCTCCCTCTCTCTCCCTCCCCTCTCTCTCCCTCCCTCCCCTCTCTCTCCCTCCCTCCCCTCTCTCTCCCTCCCTCCCCCCTCTCTCCCTCCCCTCTCTCTACCCCCTCTCTCTACCCCCCATCTCTCTACCTCCCCTCTCTCTCTACCTCCCCTCTCTCTCTACCTCCCCTCTCTCTACCTCCCCTCTCTCTCTACCTCCCCTCTCTCTCTACCTCCCCTCTCTCTCTACCTCCCCTCTCTCTCTACCTCCCCTCTCTCTCTACCTCCCCCTCTCTCAATACCTCCCCTCTCTCCCTACCTCCCCTCTCTCCCTACCTCCCCTCTCTCACTCCCCTTCTCTCCCTACCTCCCCTCTCTCACTTCCCTTCTCTCCCCCCCCTCTCTCTCCCCCCCTCTCTATCCCCCCCCTCTCTCTCCCCCCCCTCTCTCTCCCCCCCTCTCTCTCCCCCCCCTCTCTCTCCCCCCCCTCTCTCTCCCCCCCTCTCTCTCCCCCTCTCTCTCTCTCCCACTCTCTCTAAATGTATGAATGGACCTTATGGTCTAAATTTCGCCCGAATAAAGACAATTATCAATCTATCTCTCCCCCCCCCCCTCTCTCTCTCCCCCCTCTATGTCCCCCCCCTCTCTCCCCCATCCCACTCTCCCCCATCCCACTCTCCCCCATCCCACTCTCCCCATCTCCCCTCTCTCCCCATCTCCCCTCTCTCCCCCTCTCCCCTCTCTCCCCCTCTCTCAATCCCCCTCTCTCTCAAATCCCCCTCTCTCTCAATCCCCCTCTCTCTCAATCCCCCTCTCTCCCAATCCCCCTCTCTCCCAATCCCCCTCTCTCCCAATCCCCCTCTCTCCCAATCCCCCCTCTCTCCCCCCTCTCCCACATCCCGCCGTGACAGCATTTATCGTGATTTTAAGAAATCTAAGGATCCTGATTTACTATCGCGGTATAAATCATTGCGAAATAAAACAAAACAACTTATACGCAACGCTAAAATTAAATATGTACACGATTCAACCAACTCTGCACGAACACAGTCCTCGATATGGAAAAAATTACGGAACTTGGGTGTTGGTAAAAATAAAGATATGCAACTTCCACCAAACCTGTCCCTTGATGAGCTTAACGCTCATTTCACTAAACCTCCCACGACCATAGATGTAGGCCTAAAATCTGAAACTATTGAACGTATCCGTAGCCTCAAACCCAATCACACCTCAAATACAATCTTTGAATTTACGCCACTCACACAACCACAGGTAGCTAAATCACTTCGTGCAATTAAGTCAACTGCAATAGGAGATGACGGCGTATCTATAATACTAATAAATAAATTAATTCCTATCATTCTCCCCCATTATCACTCATATCTTTAACTGGTCTATTCTTCAATCTAAATACCCTACTTCATGGAAATCAGCTCTTGTCCGTCCTATCCCCAAGAAAAACAATTCTCACGAAAACGCTGATTTCAGACCAATTAGTCTCTTGCCTGTTCTCTCCAAGGCGCTTGAAAGACTTGCACATGAGCAAATAACTCATTTCCTTTCAAAAAATAATCTCATCGACCCCGTTCCAATCTGGTTTTCGTAAATCGCATAGCACAGCTACCGCACTATTGAAAGTAACGGACGACGTCCGCAAAGCAATGGATCAGAGAAAAATCACCATTCTAACTCTATTGGATTTCAGTAAAGCCTTCGACTCCATCGACAAAGACATCCTACTATGCAAACTTGAACTTTTGCACTTCTCACTCGCTTCTCGAAACTGGTTTCGCTCATATCTAAATGGCCGCTCTCAAAAGGTTATTACTCATGATTTATCATCTCGTCCCTTAAATGTAAATAGAGGCGTTCCGCAAGGTTCTATTCTTGGCCCCCTGCTATTCTCTCTGTACATTAACGATATCTCAAATGCCCTCACTCACTGTAATTATCACCTATATGCTGACGATCTCCAAATCTACTATCACTCGCGCGTACCTGAATTACCCGATGCTGTAGCTAAAATCAACTCTGATCTAGCTTCTCTCTCTCTTTGGAGCTCAAATAACTTTCTGAAGATCAACCCCGCAAAAAGTCAATCTATTATTATCGGTTACCCCAAATTATTGGCTTCCATAGATCATAGCGAATCTCCTCTATCGCTTGAGGGGTCCACATTGCATTTTAAAAAATCAGTAGTCAACCTCGGTGTCATAGTAGATGAAACTCTATCTTGGGCTCCTAATACCAATAAAATCTGTAGTACCATCAACTCCTCCTTGCACTCTCTCAAAAAACTCAAAAACTTATTACCTAATTCCTTACGTAAACTCTTAGTGACCACACTCCTATTTCCTCACTTTGACTATTGTGATGTTGTTTATAATGATCTCTCCTGTGAATTGGCATTAAAACTTCAACGCACACAAAACTCCTGCATGAGATTCATCGGTGACCTTAAAAAGAGTGACCACATTAGCGAACATTACAATAATCTTTCATGGCTCAAACTTGACGCTCGAAGGAACTTACATACCCTGATGCAAATGTACAAAATCCTTACTTATAACAAACCTGACTACCTCTCTTCCCTCTTCAATGAAATCAATACAGTACACGAGCGGGATACTAGAGGCAAGAATAACCTCCTTATTCCTCATCACAGGACGAATATCTACAATAAATCCTTTCAAGTCTCCGGTTGCCGACTCTGGAATAACTTAGATGAGAATTTTAAAACATCTCCCTCTTTAAAACTCATTCAAACGCACCTGTGTCACTCACTTTCTAAAACAACAAAGTAATCCTTAATCATCTCTTGACACTCCCCATAAATTATCCTTACTCAAGTTTTTTTTTGTATTGTCTTATATTACTTTGTATTTCTTAATTTAATTTTGTATTGTTTATATATATATATATATATATATATAATATATATATATATATATATATATATATATATATATATATATATATATATTCTATTGTTTATGTATATTTTTGTGTTGCTTTTATTTTTTATCTTATTTTCTATTGTTTTATATTATTTTGTATTGTATTATATTATTTATGTATTTTATATCTTTTCCTGCTTTCTTATAATATGCATGCCCCAACAACATTCTTTATATTCATTCATTGTATATATTTCATGTATATTTCATCTCATTCTGCATACTTGTATATTTCTTGTTTACATTACGCTATTACCTTTACGTGTACTTTTTTATGACGGTATATAATTACGCTGTATATACGAACTCTCCCACTGTACATACTCCTTCCTATTTAATGTTGTAGTTTTGTATTACCATATGTACACTATCTAGGGTTTTCGCAGGTTTTTCACACCCCCCTTCTTAGTGGGTGTTTTCCTGCGTGGGTTTTGCTAGGGAGGACATGTCTGTTTTTACCTAGATTTTCCCCACAAACACAAATCTGTATTCAATTTTATCTTTTTAATTAGTATGATTTAGGTACATAATGTTTATATAATGTATTTTGTTATACCTTATTTTATTCGTTTTCTTGTATTTATTATATTGACGAAGGGTTAAATGTAAGAATGGACCTTCTGGTCTAAATTTCGCCCGAATAAAGACGATTATCTATCTATCCATCTATCCCCCTCCCCCCCCTCCTCTCCCCCTCTCTCCTCTCCGTATCCATCCCCTCCACGACCTCTCCCTACTCTAGATATTGGCACATTTGCAGTTTCCCTTTTTCTCACGCTACTATTCATAGAGAGAGAAAGAGTGGGGAGGGAGTGAGGACGGCCAGGGCAGTATATTGCGCCGTAGAAATTTATCGCGTTTCGTCATTCTTTTGTTTTGATTTTTTCCTTCTGTTTATCCAACCAGTTTTTCTCTAGGAAAATGTTTTTTTTCGTGAGGGTTGGATGGAGGAGGGGGTTGGCTTTTAAAAAATAGCATATTGTTCACGTTTGGACGTTTTGTCGTTTGTTTTTAAATCTCTCGCCAGTTGTTTTCTGTTTATACTCCGTTCAGCGTTTTTTTCAAACCTCTTTAAGTATATTCGACGTGTAACAGCGATAATGAAAAAAAAAGTTCAAATACTGGTAATAATGAACGTTTGCCTTTGTATTTTTAATTTTTGTCGTTTTTATCCTTGATGCATTATAGAAGTGGTTCCCAGCATTGTTGGCAGCTGCGGTTCCCTTTGAAAATAAAATTGTATATAAGTAAAATCAATTGCATTTCGCTGAAACTTCGCCTTGAAAAAGGTTTAAGATTTATACGCATGCGTATCGTAACTGTCGCAAGCATTCGTTCGGGTTGTACTGCGTCAATCAAATTATTAGGGGTATATTCGAATGCTCTTATTATCGTTTCCAAATCGCCGAATTGCGTATTTAGTGACGTGTTTTCGCTTCACCTAGTTTGGGAAACTCTGCATTAGACGGTTAACTGGGTTAAAGCTTATCATTCCGGCGTAATACATTTTCCAAAGAGGCTAGAAATCGTCCGGCCTATGAATTTCGTTCACGGCGATTTCGTTTTTATAATAACTTTTTTAGCGAACCCTTTCAAAATGTCGTGATTCGAATCGGGTTCGAAATCGTTTCGCAGATGTTTTAGCGTGGAGAAGGAGCTTTTGATTTAATTGCGACGTTAAATCGTGCCGAGTCGGTCCCATGCGGTCGGCAGCGTGGAATTCAAGCTCCTTGCGTTTATATTTCCCCTAGGTCATCGGTTTGTTTTCCTCTAAGCGTTCCGGAAAGCGGTTTTGCGCGCACTTGGATATAAATCTCGTTTCCAAGGTCACTGGGTGTTCTAGGAGGATAAGTCGCATTTTCGCTTTTACTCTCTCTCGCTCGTGTTTTTCGTAACCTATTCTCGGTCTTCTAATTATACACGTATCGCATGCGAGCTCTTGGTTTGTGACTTTCCGAGTTGGTAATGGTCTAATAAGGGATTTATAACGTAGTTTTCCTATCTTTCCTCCATCATTTAGATGTTTCCGTTGGGAGGTCTATGTTTCACCTCCGTATTATAGGAATCTTCTACAAAAAAAATCCGTATTTTATGAAAATAGTCTAGATTCACTTTTTTAATATGAAGTAAGCATTTCTCGGCGAAACTATGTCGAAAACTATTTTTGTAGATTAATGGGTTTAAAAACGGTTGTATTTCGTTTCATTCGATTCGTTGTGTAGCGTTATCAATATCAGTGGCTCTCAACCTTTTACATCTTGTGTCCCACCAACCGTTGTCAAAAATCATTGGTCACACCATGATAAAAAAGCAAACCCCACCTTTTCCAAGTAGTTTTTACATCATCTCCATTTCAGTATTAGTATATTGATAATTAGTGAAATTTTAGGACCTTAAATATTGCAGTAATTTTGTCAAGAAAAAGTTTTATAATAATTATCTCTGAAATTTCGCGTCCCACCTATATAGCCGACCTTGTTCCACCATCGGGACGCGTCACACCGGTTGAGAAACTCATCTACGTTATGTCGTAAATTTGTGAACGCTCACGGTCGTAATGTTTTGTTGCGTGCAATAGCGATATGTGGGTTTTATTATCGATTCTAATTAAGTATCTGTTGTCGCATCGTTTCCTTATGAGTCTAAAAGTATTTCGGCTCTTGAAATGATTATCGATAAATGACGAAACGAAATAGCGCTTTCAGAATCGCGGAAAAGAGTTCAGAATGGAGTTGTTTGTGAACATAATTTTTTAATCTTGAAATATGTATGATTTATTTATATTAAGTAGCTAAATGCAGCGATTATGCCTTTTACATTCTACATCTACATGATACCCTGCAAGTCACCTCCTTGGTGGGTGGCAGGGGTGCAGTGCACCAAAGGTCCCTAGTTTTCCTACGTTATCTTTTCCTATTATGTTCTCCTCCATTGGGCATCGACACGAAATAATAATAAAGTAGGTGACAGTTCTTAAAGAATTGAAACCTATCAACATCATGAACCTATCCAAGCATAACAATAACATGTGAACAACATAAACGAGAGTAGAAAGAGGAAGTTAATTGTAGGGAGGTAACTTCGGAATAGATTTTCCAAATGACGTGGAGATGTTTCGAGGAAGGCGAATTATACATAAGCGTAAATTGGATTTATCTTTGTTTTGCGCTTTAGAAAAATCGTAATTACGCTTCCCGAGGCGCTAGGAAGTGTTGTTTGCCGATCGTCCAACTGTAACTCACTTTCCTTCTTTGACCTTGTTCTCTCTCTCTCTCTCTCTTCTCTCCTTTCTCCTCTTCTCTCTTCTTTCTCTCTTTTCATCCTTTGAAACACACTCGCTCACACGGCTGATGGGAGGGGGCTCACACCTCATCCTGGAGGTTGTGAATAATTCTCCTAGCAGCTTGCGTCGTCAGCTGTTTTTCAGCATCCGTTCAGCACGCACGATGGCGTCATCTTCGCTGTTATCCCTGCGCGTTTGAAACTCGTGACTTTTAGAAGCGCTCGCGGTGGTCTTTATGTTTTCTCGCCTCGATTTACTAGGAGAGTTATAATGGAAGACCGTTGCGTGCTCGAAACTCAAAAAGCTGATCTCTCGGCGGGTGTGCGAAATTTTCGGAGCTCGCGTTTAAAAATTGCGATCGTGTTTTTTTAAGTTGTTATATTTTCGATTGCAGGTGCCTATCGATGTTTTCGCCCTTGAGATCCGTTTCTGAATGTCCCGCGAATCGAAGTTTTTGCGCTCGATTCTCTTCCTTTTTCCATCTTCGCTATTACGTCACGGATTCGTCGCGCTGTCTAGTCACTATGTTTTCGTCGTTAAATATTTCAATCTTTTGATCGCGTTTTGTTTTGTTTTCAGTTCGTCGCCAGTGATTAAATATGTCACGGTTTTCCACGGCCAGGTGCTAGCCGGAAAACCATCGTCGGAAATTTATCTTTACGGCCAGCGATCCCATTGTTGCGTAATTCCGCGACGGATTTAATTGACGAGACGACGTAGCTATTTACGATCCTTTATTTTTAGAAGATCATTAGCCTGTAGAAGACGATCGAAAACAGTGCGTCGACTCTTCAAAGGGATTCCCATCAGAGAAGTAAGAGGCAGGTTGTTTGAAAGCGGCGGATGATAGATGATTGAATCCTGCAGCCATCGCACTATCTCTCCTTCCACTTATCGTTTATAGATTGCGCTCTTTCTGCCAGCGCTTTGTTTTTCTCGAGAGAGAGAGAGAGAAGGATAAAAAGGAAGGTGAGATAACTGGCAAGTCCTGTGTTATGGGCAACACCCATGCACCCGGTCCAATAAAAAAGTGAAGGAATTCGGGTGAGCTAATCGTTAAGGTTCCCGCAGAGCGTCGGTAATGTAGTAGAACCTCGATTATCCGTATGTAGCTTCAACTGAAGAAGACACGGACTGTACAGAAATGTTAAACATTTACCAACATATCATCAGATCAGTCTAACAAAGGCTTTTTCAGGAAAAGAGACAAGGTCGATAGAATTGTCAAATAAAAGTTATGTAAGCTGATTTACCTTCAGTTTTTACCCTAAATGAAGGCTAGTTTTGGATTTTATTTCATAGAAATTCTTATAAACCAAGGACCATCGTAAATTTGCTGCAATGTTAAATTATCGTATTGGTAAGTGAATGCCTTAGTATTTTTTCCGGCCCATATATGTGCACACGAAGCGGCGATATGTTAGTCTGGCAGAATTGTCGCTACCAAACTTTAAAAAAATTTCGTTCATTTATTCCAACCTAATTACAGTTTCTGGTCTAACTGATAGCTTTTAATATGCCGCATGCGATCCGTTTTTCTTAGGTAAATTGATTTGTGCAGTATTTAACACCAAATTTTGTCTTTAAGACGGCGGATTATCCGTGCCATTCGATTATCCGTTCCTTATAGCACGGATAATCGGAGTTTTACTAAATCCTCCTCGAGTGCGTCCTTTTTATGCACACTCAGCCACGGTGGCCATGAGGTGCGTTCAGATAATGTCATCGTGGAGTAACTCTCTTTTATGTTAGTTTCGATTGCTGAGCTCATCGTCCGACGATGTCGCTCTCTACGAGAAATCGTCGCATCCAGCGTGACGGAGCAAAGCAGGACGGTAACCGACGCCATCCGCCGCCACCTAACTTATCTACCACCCACCCAGTTTCTTGCCTGCGTCATCTCTTGCGTAATCCAATACGTTTTTCCCAGAAGCCGCCTTCCTGGGATCGTTTCGTATGTCCAAGTTCACCGGTTGGAATCACCTCGCCTCGCGGTGCATTCGTAATGGTTTCGCGAGAAAAGAGAGTTGCGAAACCCGGGTCGGAATGCGTGTCGTTTTTGGGTCAGGGCGTTCCTCTTCTTAATTTTTTGTTTAGGCCCGCGGTCGTACTTGTGTTAATGGAGTGTTTTCAAATCAAGAGAGTTTAACCGTCTTAGCCATGGATTTTGCTGGGTGAATGTATTTCCTTTAATTGCTACTTAATTATGAATGGTTCAGTCATACTAAATTATTAGATCATAGGCCATACCCTTTCCAATGTATTTTCTATCCATTGTTATGTCTACTAATATGCAACAAAAGTTAGTAACAATAAGGTAATCGAATGTCCCTAAAAGTGGAAATAGTGATTGAAAGGGTCAAGTTGACATTCCTCTCGTTCTATTCTATGCGAAATTCGTCGTCTTGTTGGAAGTGCGTGTGTCTGTCGGCATGAATGAAAATCCTGGTATAAAAATAGTGTCGCTTTAAATTAAAATGTAGAAGGCCACGACGTAATAATGTACTTAACAATAATGTTTAAGAACCTGGGGAAGAAGAAAAGAAGGGAGCAATCCGACAGTAGAAAAATCGTTTCTATAATTATCAAATGAATTTATACGCAGAGCCGGGACAAGGGTTAGGCGAGGGAGGCACCCCTCCCCGAGCGCAGCACACTTAAGGTCGGGACAAATGACAAATTGAACTTGTGATTGTAACTTTTTTATTATAAAATGTGTTTAATGTGTTTTATTTTGCCTCTGCGTTGTAAGAAAACTAGTTTGAGACAAAATCGTGCACTGTGTATTGGGAGAGGAGCGGCATTTTCAGACCTTGCCTGGGGCGCAAAAAATGCCTCGTCCCGGTTCTGTTTATGCGATGCCGGAGTAACTCTTTATTGACAGAATAGGGTCGGGCGTTACATATACGTACTTCGTTCGCCGAAAAGTGAACATTCGCCTATCTTGCAATCTAATTCATTCTTATTCGAACGAACGATCGGTTAATCACAACTAAGGACGTCGTCACGCTGTGTATCTTCGGTAGCTGCCCATTGCATTTGGTGCAAACCACAAACTTGATCGGTTAATTAGTTTTTGCCGCTGAAATAATGTTTAAACCTCCATTTGAGTTGGGAGGCTTCCCTCCCATCTTTCGATTCCTTTGAGACCGTATTCGCTTCGTAAGCGTTGAGAAAGGCTTACGGGATAATGGCGCCGGAGGTGATAAAGATAGGATTGACGGTCCCTTTCCTCGAAAGAAAGCAAATCTCAACAGGAAACGTCTTCCCGTCAGCTGTGGGAGGGGGAGATGTTGTAAAGGATGGGAGGAGCATTCGTTATCCGGAGGGAGTTGTGCTTCGTAGCGTCTCTTTTTTTTGTAAAATACTCGCGTTTTTCGGTTAGTCCGTTCCTCTGTGTAGAGGATATCCCCCGATCTAAGAGAACCGAGCGCCAAGTTTTCGGTATATACGGTCGTTTATCCACGTGTAAAAAGGCAGCATTCTTCACGTTGGAATCGACGATCCTTGTCTAAACTTATGGTATTCCATCGTTATTAACTAATGAAAGAGATATATTTTTGTGTACCATATATTTATGAATATGTATGAGTAAATAGTGGTACGTGCAAGTTTGTCTTTTTCATTAGTTCGTTATTCTTGTTGTGTGGCGGTGCGTGGCCTGGAGCTTATTTGCGTTTCTACGTAGTGGTTCGTTTTGTTAAGGACGGCGATGGGTTTTTTTTCTAGACCAGTTGTGGCCAATATTTTCGTCCACTTCCTCACTTTTCGAGGGCCAAATAGTTGAAAATTAATGAAGTTAAAGGGCTAAATTGGGAGTCAATATCACCTGATTTTTAAAGATGAATTTCCGGCTATAATAATGAAAGTAAATAATGACTAATACAATCTCAAATCCACTTCGAAAATATTCCGCATTAATCATGCATGTATTTTTTTGTATATTAGGTATATAATAACGTAAGCTGTTCATCGCCGTTGCAGCGAGCATCTCAATCCTGTCGGATATCGCCGAGCTGGAGCAACTAAAAATAAAGTTTCTTATGCAACTCGAAATGCATTTCTTTTACCGTTTTAAGTAACTTTCGCGCGACGTGCTTTTTTTATTATTCCAACACGTTAGGCGCCGGAGAGTGCTCTTGTCTCGAAATTCTCTCTCTTCTTTGCCGTTGGGATTTATTTCGAGCGAATTCTTTTCAATGGGAAAATAAAACGGCTCCTCTCACTCTCTTTCTCGCCATTTTGATCGCCCGAGGCATTTTTTTATATAAATGGAAGGGTTCAAAGAAGGGAAGCAACGGGAGAATGGAGAAAGGGTAGCATTCGAAATAAAAAACATTTTTAGTAGGATTTCTAAAGAGGTATCTTCTTTTACGCAAGTGAGGCCGAGTTGCCGGAACCCTGACTGATTCGACAGCTGATTTGGAGAGTTATATTATCTATCTATCTCTCTCTCCGCTTCAACTCTTCCCTCCCTCTCTTTCCCCTTTACCTCCCGGTGGCACGATGTAAACAAAGGAGTCTTTTTATCTCTTTGGGAATATCAGTTTGAGAGAGAGAGAGAGCGAGTTTGTGAGAAGGATCTCCCTCTCTCTCTACCTTCCCTACACTTCTCTTTTTCCCTCTCTCTGGGGAGATGAATGAAGCTGGAGAGGCCAAGGTCTTCTTCCTCTCTAGAATCTCCCGGAGGAGGGAGAGAGAGAGAAGCGGTAAAAAAAGAGGTTGAATTTTCTCTTCACTTTCTGGGAGGTAGGAGGTGGTTATACATTTTTTTATCCCGGTAGATGGCCTGAGGGGAATTTTATGGCTACGTAGGTTAAGAGAATGCGCGAGGTCGGTGTGTGGAGCGTGGTGGGGAGATGATGGTGCCTTGAGGAACTCCTCACCTCCCGCTCTGATACGTTCTTATTCCCTTCACTTTCTCTCTGTCCTGCAATGAATTGGGACGCCGACCTAGGTTCCCGTCGGGTGTCACCTAGATTTTGCCCTCTTAGCTTCGCCTATTTTCATGTTGCTGTCGTTTCTGAATATTACCGGTGAGGTCGTCGGGAGTTCGGGTGAAGGGAAGGTGGGTGGTGAGATTATGTAACAGCTTTTTTTAGCCGTCCCGTTGGTTGGTGGGCGGAAGGATTCAATGGAGATGTCTTCGTTTTCTGGAAGGATTTCGTAATAGGTCCTATTTAGTTTGGATGGAGGGGATCGTTTTCCTGTTTGTTTTTTATTTTCAAGGTGGGTTTTAGCTGTCCCGGTTGGTGATATGTGTTTTGAAATGAGGTGGATGGTGAAAGGTGGTGTATCAGGTGATTCCTTGTTGGTAATTTTAGAGTTTATTGACGCCCTATCATTTCCTGCTTAGCACAAATACTTGTTATTTATAGAACTGATGATCTATGCATTCAAGCTGATGAACTTCGTTACAGACATGGGCGTCTGGTTTTATTAATAGTTAATACAAAGTAATTAACTTTGTCATATATGTATCACAGATGTGGGTATTCATCTTGAGCAATTCCTGGTTTTTTGACGCGTTTTTCCTGTTGTTATCCGATTCTTTGACGTCCTCCATTACTTTTCCAATCGAATACAATACAACTTGGTTAACTTGATGGGAAGACCAAAAGAAATCCTAAGTATTATATATATGTATTAAACATCGAATCTCCTTATACGAACACTGACAGGATGTCTTCTTCCAATCTATCGCCGTTTTTGATATTTCATTAAATCCTCGCGGCGTCTTAACGAATCGTAATTCTACCAGCCCACCTTTACCTACCTCTCCCCTTCGCCGCGTTCCTTCGTTTCATTTCCCTATTTCATGACCGGAGTCCAGAGAGAGATAGCGGGAGAAAAAAACTCGTCCTGTTTGGTTGTTCCGTCTGGCGGACGCACCCCCTCTTTCTTCTCTGTTTTATCTCCCGGTGTCTCTCTCCACGGGCGCTGGAGGGAGGAGAGGGGTTTGTGTGTGTGTGCTTGAGGTGTGTGAGTTGTGGAATGCGCTCCGTGTGGTCTTTTGGAATGGCTGTCGCGCTCTCTCACGGAGGAAGCACGACCGAACCATCTGAAAGAGCCCTTCTTCATTCTTTCTTCTCCATAGCAACGTCTTATGGTTCTCTCATGTGAGTGCGTGCGCTTGCTTATGAAGAGAGAGAAAGGAACGCGCTTCGATGAATGGGCCATTCGCCCCTTTTTTTGTTCGGTAGCTTAAGCTTTCTTTTTTCGCGCCATCTTTATTCTTTTCGCGGTATTATCGGATTCGCGCTGTTTGTGCGTGTGGTTTTCTCGTTCATTTCGAAGTTTTGTAATGTCCTGGAAAGGATGGCGATATAGAGGAGTTATTATTTTATTCTTCGATGGGACGGAAATGTTTCGTCTGGTAGGTGTGGAGTTCGATGAAAATGAAGTAAGTAGAGTTTGGGCAACACGCAGGTAGATGGCGTTTGGTGTCATTATTGCCATTTTTTGATAAGTTAAAAAAGAAAATTTTATAACGTGTAGCAGATGCTAAGATTATAACCACGTAAACAATAATATATCTTCACTAGGGAATTGGCTGAAAATAAATTTCAGAATAACCACTTAAGTAACGAGAATTGATTGTTGTGACTATTGGAGATAGGTACCTTAAGTATGTAATTTTTCGTCCATTTTTAATACTTGAGAGCTAATCCATGATGAATTATGTCCGTGCCGAACTATTGCCGTCTTAGCATAGTTTGCAAGGGTTTTGTGACAGTAATAGGCTTTAACTCCTTTAATTAAGTTATTGGATTTTACAATTTGTGCTTGTTACCGATGGGTGTCTTTTGCCACTCTTCCTCTCGTAACAATTTACGCGCGATTTTTCTCCCAAAATTCCACCCGTGGCTATTGGTTCTGCATATAAACAGTTTTAGGATCGTCTTCGAAGTCGGTATTTTTCATTTCGGGTTTGAGAACTTTTAAGAATCCGTCGTCATTCCTTCGCAGATACCTCAGAATATTTACGTGACGCGGTGTGCAGACGTGGAAACCAGGAGATAGAAATAAAGGCGCCCGCCTCCTATCGCGGAGGAAAAAATAAAGAAAACTTAGTTTTTGGTTAGGCGGCAGCACGGATCAGGCAAACGTAAATCGCTTGGGTATATATCAGTAGTGGCGCGGCTTTGTCGAGGTGTCGCTATGCCCCAGTTGGGAGCCACGTAACACGATAGTTTTAAAAAGAGGATGAGAAATCGCAAGACAGGAATTCCCGGCTTGTTTTTTTCTCAAGACGGAGGGGAAGGCGTAGGGGCGGAAAAACGCGCGTACGTTAGCGTCTGATCTTCATAATGGCCGCCTCTGTCCCTCCCCTTTCTGCCTGTCTCTCAATCTTGTCTTGTCTCCTTTAAAATCCGGTGTGGGCCGGTCGGGAGTTTTTGGTATTCTGTGGAAACGTGGGAATCGGAAATATCGTTCACGGAGAGACCGCGCAAACTCACTCCAACGTTCCTTTTGTTTCGGTTCGAGTCCATTTAGCAGAGAGAATTTTGGTCAAATGATTGTCTCGTGTTCCGAAGCAAATATCGAGATTTTGTGGGTTTTTTCCTCCTGCCGTATTCTTTGCTTCCTCCATCTTTTCCCTCTCCCAGCCTTTTTCTCTTTCTCTCATCTGAAGGGATGGCTTTCCCTCTCTCCCCGAGAGTTTTTACCGCGATGTTTGTCCCGTTTTTCGCTTCGTCTTTGTTTTATTCTTCTTCTGAAGGTATTTTCGGCGGCATATCGGTGCTCAAGAAGAGTCTCGAGAAAGTTGGTGTTATTCGGCCTCGTATAGACTGATAGTGAGACGTTTCGTGGTCGCTTTAAACGCGAAAAGCGCTACGGATCGCCTCTTTTGTTTTTTTTCCGCCCAAAATCGTGGAAACAAATGCGAAGATCTCCTACCGAATCCGGATCTCGAAATAACGAGGCAGAAAAATAAAAGCGGAATTTGTAAAAATAGCGCAAGTATTTGATCAAAAGCCCGGTTGCAAGAACGCTTTATCGAAACATTGTTATTGTATTCTTAAGAAATCCTTTTAAAGATTCTTTTGGCCGAATCTGGAGCCATTTTTTGAGTTGGCGTATTTCCAAATCCGAAACAGTGCGCCTTTCATTTCCGGGCTCGTAATTTTGGAGAAGTTCGCCGGAATGTTTTTTCTGGCAAATCTTCCGCGTAAAATCACGTCCTAGAGTACGTAGTGTACCTTAAAAGCGAGTAAGCCCCCACAGCCGGAGATATAGATGCACGTTTGGTGCATTTTTCCGGAATATACTATTTTGCGTGCACTCAAAACATAACTAAGGCGGAAGCCGCTTACGCAGATGGCAAATGCAGATCGATAATCTCCCATTATATTGCAAAATTGACTGGATTAATGATATAGGTTGTGGGTAAACAACCTAAGGGGTCGCAGGCCCCATGCGGCTCCCCAGGGCGTTTCATGAGGCCCGCGTAGCTGTAATGGAAAATAAATGAGTAACAATTAGCACACAAATTCATATTTTTAAATTCAAATCGTAATAAAAACATGTAATATTGATTCGGTAACATCAGAAACCTCATTTAGACTTGATTTTCACTTACATGACACCTCAGAATCTCTATCTAAACTTAAATCCGGACCATAAAAGCAACTTCCAATGCGGTCCACGGAAGGAATCACTAGCACCAATTTGGCTCACCATTCAGAAAGTTTGCCCGTTATTGAGCTAGTAAACCCTTTTGCCATAAAATAGTTGTTAGTTGGAATCAACGATACGTGGATGATAGTCAATTTGTAACCTAAGTGAGCATCCGGCTCATTCGGCCGTTTTATGCCCACAGGAATTACCCCGGTCATAAATCGGATTCAATCCGCTAGCAGAATTATTCATTCTTGGGTCGAACAAATCATTCTCGTCCAAGTGCGTCGTGGACTCAATTTCACGCGCGATAAATCCTTGCGGAGATCGTCTGCGGCATAACGCGCAAGTTTTATCGAAGAACGCGCGCCTTAAATTTTACGTGTCGAAGAATAATAATCCCGTCCGTTCCCTCCCATTCCTCTCGGCCGACTGCAACATTGCACGTAACGGGGTAAAGGAAAGGACGGAGGATGTTATGTAATCAATCAGCTCTTTCCTCGAGACAAGGTGGAGGACCTCCGCCGTGTTTTGAAACGCGGAAATGAGGCAGGAGGATGATTCGAGCGTGTTTTCGTCATCTTTCATTCCACTCGCCTATTTATTTAACGTGTCCCATTAACGATATATACTTCGGTATGTGGGCGTGTTACGCACCAATTGCATACAAGGTATTTTTACGAAGTGATACGCTCCGATTTCGACTGAAACTTTTCCAATCGAATTTCGCGTTGAAAAGACGATGTGCATACATTTTTTTACCAACCGTCGTGGACTACTAAAAAAAAAAAATACGAGCGGTGTTTCTTCATTTGTTTTCGGAATTCTCACCATTAAGGGTTTGAGTAAAAAATACACTCTCCGGGTATTCTTTATGGTAGCCATGTTAGAAGTACGCCAGCACAATCCTGGATTATTTTCTGATGATGCCAAGTCGTGCGGTCTTTTCCTATTTTAACATAGTGCACATGCTTAACGTGTCGAGTTGACTGTCAGCAATACCTTCTGTTTTGGTTTAGCTTCGCGTCTTCTTTTGTCGGCCAAGGCGCTGACCGATTTGTGGAATAATTTTTTTTTTACAGACGGGATTTCCATTTTTTGCGGCACTTTTGACTTAATCTTCCCGGAAAAAGTTGTCGGAAAGTGTGCACATTAAGGTGTGAAGCTATTTGCTACGGAATTCTAAGAAATAGCATACGAGGATATAGTCAGTCGTTCGAAATGCAGGCAGCGCGTGCTCTCTGTAAATGTCGCATAGGTATTCCTTACTTCCTATAAATAGGTCTTATTTCCTAAAAGCTCGAGCGTGTTTCTATTAACCTACACGTTACTTCTTAAACTTAAGGCATTGGTTTGAAAAATGTTGTATTTATGATAAACTGAACGCGATTTAAATGATGATGCTTGGTTTAGTTTAATTAGTGTATTTAACCTTTATTTGTGTTCGTAATTATGTCATCAGACAAAAGAATTAGTAGTCCTCGTTCATATCAATGACGGAATATTTTTTCACATACTAGCGAAATTCTGCGTATATAATAGTTATTTGGGCGCGCGAACATGCTAGCCATTCCCCAGCAAAACCGGTCGAATATTTTAATCAATATGGTTTTTTTTACTAGAATGCCATCGGGTACGCAGTTGTTCCAGGTGTTCACAAGTGTGTATGTGTATTTTTACCTTTCCCGCGATATCGCGCTACTCGAGAGCATATCTGCGTTCTCATAGGTGATGCAACGGATGGGGCGCGGTTCCCCATACTCCCTCTCACACCATTCCTCTCCTCCGGCCCCTCCCTTTCGTCTGACGCGTAAGCGACCACGCGGCGTCCCGCCATTGGCCGAGGAAGTTCGGCCCGAGGCCGCACCCTGTCCGATATTCCTTGAATCGTATACGGGAAAGGTCTTCCGAAGACTTCCACGCTTTCCATCGCGATTTTCCACCTCGAGATAAGGTTATTTGTTCAGTTTATTTTCAACAAGGCGTACTCGCGTCTGGCGTTAGGTCACGAAACTAATGTCGTTTTATATCTCTATCGCTTACTCATAGTTGTGAAGTCGGTGGTACATTATTAAATCCTTAAGGTCTGGGGTGGGAAATTTAGTTTCGATTGTCTTTTTTCGCGCGCCATGTTGATGCCTGCGTGCGTGTCACTCGCGCCTCTTGAAGAAAACATGTTTTGATTATTAAACGTTCGTTTGTGGAATAGCAGTGCGAAAGCGAAAATGTTTTTTTACAGGTGCTTTACGAAGACAAACGCTTTCCCACGTTTAAAATCGTTTTTCGCCAATCGAACGTTGCTTATTTGTAGAAGTCGTGTTCTCGGTTTTCCTCGTCCGTGTCGAAACGACGACGGGGCTGCTTTTAATCGGTTTACGGATGCGATCGGTTTTCCTCGTGGGCGGGAATCGTAATTTTGACGCCTAAGTGTCATAAAGCGTTCTATTTTTACAATTAGCTTCGATTTGGGTCTCATCGAAACTACTTATTCCGTCGGCGCATCAAAGCCTCTCAGCTTATGGCTGCCGCCATTATGCGACGCATTGTTTTCTCAGCCCGATAAAGTAAGCTTTTGTCCCATTCTACTCGAGCGTAAGAATGGTCTTCAAACGCGATGAACTGTGCCGGCTTCATAACACCGGCTTTAGCACATGATAGTGAAAAGGATCTCGGAAGCGTTTAGTTTACGAGCTCATTAAAAAAATTAATAAAAATAGCCGTTATTAAAATACTTGGAGAAATGCTCCCCCGGCGAATCATTCCGTTTCTCGGAAGGTTTATTTATTTTTTCCCCTCGACTCCAATTTCGTCCGACAGATGACCTTCCGGAATAATCGGTAGCGCCATTCTTCTCTCTCGCTAGAAAAGATGCTTATCTTTTTACGGCTCGTAGGAATGTATCATTCTAATCGCGAACGGGTCCGTTTAAAAAAAAGAGGGGAAAGAAAATGCTACGAGAAGGAGAAGAGGCGGAAGTCGCTTAGCTACCTGTAAATACGCCTAGTGGTTGTGTGGGAGTTAAATTTTACCTATATATCTCTCTCTCTCTCAAGCTGGTTAAGGGGAAGCATGACCCTCTGCCTCCTCTCCCTCCCTTCCCCTCGTTACACCGTAATCGTGCGCAGAATCCATTCCCGGTAACACGCAGGAAAAAAGGGGGTTGGAGAGACGCGCTCGCGTTGAGTCAGCGCGATCCTTCGTGTGAAAGAATTCGAAAGCCTGAGGTAAAGGGGAGAGGGAGGGAATACAGGGACAGAGGAAGCCCTCAGCTTCGCTTCCGCAATCCGTATGTCTTCGATTCCATCGTCTGGTCGTCAAAGGACGTTTTTTTTATGTAATATATTCCGGTGGTATCGTCTGTATCGTCGGAATTAAATCGGATATTTGGTGCGGTTTCTATTTTTGAGTCGGCGTGCCGGTTTTTCCTCGTTGGGCCGGGTTGGAATTCTTTGTTTGTGGAACGATACGTATTTCCGCTCGGAATGGTTAGTTTCGCGGAAGGAATATGAAATATTTTTATGGGATAGACAATGGTATATGTATAAATATATACACACATGCATATACGAAAATTAAAATACGTATATGAAAATCCATCTAAAATTCTTGTCTCGTGCGTCAGTCGACGAATTGAAGGAGTGAGTACGAATCGAGTCTTAATTTGTGTCGACTATAAATAAGAGGACTGGCGTTGTCGGTTGGAAAGGTTAAGTGCATATGCACCAAGGCCTTGAAAATTCCTCCGGGGATGCACACCTGCAATTTGTAATGCCGAGAGAGGGGAGGAGAAAGGTAAACCGTGGTATTTGAGGGGCAGTTTCATGGTTGAAATAGTAAATTTGCCTTTTTACCAAAAGAAATTCCGCAAATGGATAAGAAATGATTCGTTCGAAAGTCGTGTACAAGCCTTGAATGCATTTGTAGCGAAAGTCGCAGAAAGCCATTTGCATATTTCAACTGGGCATGCTTTGAAAAATGTCAAGGTGAGTGCATCACTTAAATTAAATGTTGTATTGCTGAATTTAATCGGTTTTTTACTTGATTCGACAAAAACGTTGCTCAAAATCTTTCTCGGTCAGGTGAAGTCGAAGGTTACGTCCGCCGCGTTACGCGAAATGACGGATTTTCTATTCGAAGTTTATTTTTGCAAGCGAATTGAACAACTCGGTCGCCTTAAAAATATCTCGATAGGGATGTTCGAGATAAAGTTTAACATGCATATCTTGGACGAAAGAGAATAATTTGTTTCGAATTTTGGCGAGAAGGCCTTTAAAAAGTCTCGCTCCAAGTAGCCCGGTTTTATGTATGCACGCATCGTTGGCCGAGCCAACGCTCAAGTGTGCCCAAGAGATTAAAATTAAAAAAAAAAACAATCCAAATATAGAACCGCACGAGCGGTTTATTTTTTCTATCCTCGCGATAATTCGGTAGGTTTAGACGAGCTCCGCCAATGAGGGGAAAAAAACCTTTAAAAACGCAGTCTCCGCGTCATTCTCTCTCGGATAAATAGATGAACAAGAGCACGTGATGTTACGCCCACCCACGCCGTGCATTTCGCGAATACTTAATACGCTGGAGAGAGCAAAAACGTCTTACGTTTGCTCGCATCACGTGGTGCCGAAAAATTGCTGTTTTTTTATTTCACTTAGCCGAGACACCCGCGCACCCCCTGCCTACTACCCTTTGTGGTCTACGGAGTGCGTTTCAGTGCATCGCGTTCTCTTTCTCCTTTCATCGATGGCGAGGGAGATAAGGCGGGAGTCTCCCACCCCCTCCGCGATCTTCACTTTTCCTCCACGGTTCCCTCTGAGCCCGCCCGCGGCGCCACTCTACGGTCGTCGCCCGGCTCCTATCGATCGGAGCGCTCTTGTTCCTCCCGCGCTTGTCTCCCTCCACCCTCTCTCCCTCCCCTCTTCCAACCCCTTTATCTCCTCCTCCTCCCTCCCGACACAACGTCCTCCCCTCTTCACCCCACCCCAGTTAACCAGCGACTCTCTCGGATCCTAAAGGAGGAGCAAGGCGCCCTTGTGTTCAGAGTACATGTGCACCGGGAATGCACCGAGGCGTAGTATTGTGACCCTCACGAAAAATCGAACCGCACTCCCGTAACCTCTCGTCCTCCCCTCTCTTTATCTCCGTATGTTCTCCCTCTCTCCATCTCCCCGTTGCTTACCCTGCTGCAGATTGTTCCAATATCTCGCCAGGTTATTTATATTCCCGCAATTATTTCATCCTCTCACACTCTCTCTTACTCAATAATCGCGCGTCACAGTTTCGCTTAATATGTCGTTATACAAGTAACTAGGTGATTATGTTCGCGTCCTCAATCGTTTCATAACTCTCCAACTTATCTTCATTTCGACTCTTTTTTGTAGGTTCTGTTGCCTAAACTATGTTTAATTGCTCTCGGCTGTGAGTTTTGATGAGTGCTCGTTCGAGTTCATGCAAGTTGTATTTTTAGTCGGAGATTAAGATACGTCAGTTCAAGGAAGACTCGGTTGTCCTAGGTTACATTTGTTACGGGGATAGTAGAAGATACGCTTTCGACCCGAAAAATGCTTTTGTGTGCTTCTTTTTACTCGGCTCGTACGATTGATTTATTTCGTCGGCTTTTTTAAACTGCCGTTTCCCGGTCTTGCAGAAGGGTCGGAGGAAAACGGGCGGCCGAAAGAATGAAAGCGGCGGGTTCCGGGTGACATAACACCCCCCCACGGGAGTCGAACCTAGCTCCTGCGCCGTGTAATAGACCTTTTACTCCGAGCGTTCCCATTCGCTCGTGTCGTGGAACGTGCAAAGAACAGGACGGGGAACTCGCGGAAATTTTCTTTTTATAATATGCAATTTACGAGATGACGAGTTAACTCCTCCAGTCATTTTCGTCGTAAACGTCGAGGATTATTTTTGTTATCACACTGCGTGAACATTTACGGGAACGACTACGGGACGACGAGTAAACTCGTCCCGTCAATTATTTGTAAGCGTCGAGAATGAATTTCGTATCAAACTGAATGAAAATTTGCGGGATGACGAGTAAACTCGTCTGGTCAATTATTCGGAAGCGTGGAGAATGATTTTCGTATCTAATCGTATGAAAATTTACGGGACTACGACTACGGAGGGCAGGTAGATTCGTTAAACGCTTTCGTATATATGGAAAACGTGACATCATTATTGAAGGACTTGAAATGGAGATCCTTGGAAGACCGTAGAAAGTGCTCAAGTTTAAGGCTCCTAGGGAAGTACTTATCAGAATGTCGAGCAGAGGATGTACAGGAAATACGTAAATGAGGCTCCAACGCACATAGGTAGGAACTATCATGGTGATGAGATAAGTGAGATCGATTTTAGAACGGAGCGTTATAAAGGCTCATTCTTTCCGAGAACAATTCGAGACTATAACAGGAAAGACAAATCTGCGAGTGATAAATGTTAGGTAGGTCTCGGTGCATTGCACCACCTGCCACCCACCACTTTGCTGAATTGCAGGGTAACATGTAGATGGCGAGTTAAACCGTCCAGGTAATTCGTTGTAAGCGTCGAGAATGATTTTCTTATCAAACTCCGTTGAATTTTAAAATTTATGTCGCGTGCTGCGCAGATAACGGATATTTTCATTAGGTTCGTTTGGGAAAAAGTAAAATGAAGCATCGGGATCAAGAGCAGGGATTTAGTTGCCCTTAGCGTCGAGGGGTTAATCCCCGGACGTTCTCCGTTGCGTGCGAAAACACGTTCCGAGCGTCCTCGATAGGCGGGGAGCGTACGGCGTCGTCTCTCGAATTCAGTTCTGCATCTCTTTCTCAGCCCGCTCTTTCGCCCCTTCCGTCCAACTCGGCTGCGTGTCTCGATTCTGGATGGAGAAAAAAATAAACGCGGAAATGACCCGCCATACCGACAAAAATGTACGCGTAGCATCGGAGTATATTTTTTTCTTATTTACCGGTTTTTTTTAATTTCCTCCTCTCTCGCGTATTTATCGAGCGAGGACCAAGATGTTCCAATTTTCCGGGATTCCGCCTCCCTTTCGCATATTCTCCGAGTTTTGTCGCGATCTTTCCTATTTTATCCCGCCCGTCCCGAAGTGCACGGCCTGCACTTCCTCCCGTGGAGAGAGAAAGAAAAGGGCCAGATTTGACTAGGTGTAGCGTGAGCGATTCACGGCGCGTGCCCTCAGCTTATAAAAAATCCCCTTAGTTTCCTCTTCTCTTCTAACTTCCCCCTGCTCCCTTACTTCCTATTACCTTTCCTCCCACCTCTGCTTTTGTCTCGCTCTCTCTTTCCACCTCCCTCCTCACCTGATTCCCTATTCTACCCCATTCCTCCCTATACCGCCCTCATCCCTCCGTATACCGCCCTCTTTGTATCTTCCTTCCTTTTCCTCCCTATCTCTTCTCTCTTCCCCGTCAACTCTCTCTCCTCTATCTTCCTATTCAATCTTTGTATACCTCACTCCTCTCCACCACCCTCCCCCCTCACTCCGTTTACCGTTCTACACTCACTCCTTCCTCTCCCACCCCTCTCTACCTTCACTCCTCCCTCTCTCACTTCCATTTCTTACCCTCCTCCCTTTCTATAACTTCCTCACCGTCTCCATTTCTCCGTATTTATTTATTTTATTCTAACTCCGCTTCTCTCCTCGACTCCTTCCTTCTCTCGACTCCCCCTCTCCTCCCCCCTCTCCTCTCCCCCTCCCTACCACTCCCCCATCCTCTCCCCCTCCACCCCCTACCCCCTCCCCCCCTCATACCACCCCCTTCTCCCCTTTCCCTTCTCCCCTCTCCCCTTCTCCCCTCTCCCCTTCTCCCCTCTCCCCTTCTCCCCTCTCCCCTTCTCCCCTCTCCCCTTCTCCCCTTTTCCCTCTCCCCTTCTCCCCTTTTCCCTCTCCCCTTCTCCCCTTTTCCCTCTCCCCTTTCCCATTCTCCCCTTTCCCATTCTCCCCTTTCCCATTCTCCCCTCTCACTTTCCCCTCTTTCCTCTCTCCCCCTCCCCTCCCCCTCTTCCCTTCTCCCAAATAAAGACCAAATCAATCAATCAATCCCTCTCTTCCCTTCTCCCTCTCCCCTTTCCCTCTCTCCCCCCCGTTCCCTCTCTCCCCCCCGTTCCCTCTCTCCCCCCCGTTCCCTCTCTCCCCCCCGTTCCCTCTCTCTCCCCCGTTCCATCTCTCTTCCCCGTTCCCTCTCTCTCTCTCCCCCCCCTTTTCCCTCTCTCTCTCCCCCGTCCCCTCTCTCTCTCCCCCGTTCCCTCTCTCTCTCCCCCGTTCCCTCTCACCCCCGCTCCCTCGCACCCCCGTTCCCTCTCACCCCCGTTTTCTCCACTTCTCTCCCCCCCCCCCTTTATGTGTTAGATGGAAGAAAAGACTATCTAGTCTCAATCTCGCCCAAATAAATACGAATATCTATTCATCTATCTATCCCCTTCTCTCATCGCCACATCCTCTCTCCTATCTCTCTTTGTTTTTCCTTTCTCTCTCTCCTCTATCTCTTCAATGTCCTCCCACGTATAACATCCTCTCTCCCCCTCCGCTTTTTTCTCGCACTTGCATTATTTTGATTCTTTCCGTTTTACGAATATTTCCGCCTCGGCGTTATTTATGCACATTTTTTTCGCCTTCGTTCATCAACGTCGAGAATTTTTTTTTATCCTTCCCGCCGTAATATCGTGCGTGTGTTGTTACGGGAACGTTTCACTCTTGTGTTTTTATTCGAGTCTCGCGACGCGTAATGCATTACCTTTTTCTCTCTCTCTTATACTCACTCGGTATCTCTTTCGTCTCGCAACCGATTAAGAGACAGTAAGCAGGGCAACGCGGGAGTGCTAGTGCGTGACCTATTGGTCCCGATTGTTTGTCTTTTCCGGGAATCGCCCCTCGGTTTTATTTTTCACGAAATCGGCGATCGTTTTAACACCATTTCCAAGGTGGTTGCGGTTAAAAACAAAATCCGTGCTTTATCGCGATGGCAGTATTTCGGGTCTTAAGACGTTTTTTTTTCATTGCGTTCCGTCGGTTGATGGGGGTTAACATTCGAATAGCGGCCGCCTCCGGTATTTTAGTATCGTATCTGACGTATAGAACGTGTTGTTTTAGCGTCAGTTACGTTTTAAAGTCAATGTTTGCTCGTTCCAGGCGTCGTTTTGTTTTTGTTTTTCCTCTTAGCCTTAACCTTTCCGTTGGCGTGGGTTTCCATGGTTACCGTTTGCGGTGCGGGGGTGAAAGATAAGCGTGGAGTGGCGGAGGAGAGTGGTTTGGCGTGGTCCATCCCTCCATTCTCACACCCCTTCTCTCTCGATCTCTCTCCTCCCGACCTCTTCCCCTCTCTCCACCCCACCCTCTTCCCTGTGGCTCTCACAACAGCGCATTTCTCCTTTCATTTTTAATCTCGCACGCTCTCTGAGCAAGCGTTATTTCATTCCTCAATAGGGGTCTGATGGGAGCTCGAGTTTCTGATTCTTTGATCGCAATAGTATCATATATCCCTGGGTAAAGGGCGTGGGGAGCACCTAGTGCGTTTTTATCCCGAGGGATCTTAATGGCTCTTTTTTCGCCATTGTGGTGGAAATTCAAGTCATTTTATTTCTCACTCTTAAATAAATATGATCATCGTGGTCGTGTAATTTTTCCATTGGTTGCCGGCTGGATTCCCATTTCGCATTCTTCAAACTGCCACGTCAACGTTTGTATTTTTATTTTTACCTATGCAAGGGTAGTTAATGATTTTTTTCTGGTAAGAATGAGGAACATTGGGAGTTCAATGATACCGGACTAGCAAATTCTTACGTGTTTCCGCGATAACGCATGTACTTTTATGTGAGTTTCGCGCATAAGAATATTCCCGATAGGTCTGGACGAGGCGCTGCTTTTCGATAAATTAAAAAAAATCGAGTGGTATATGCCCTCTTATGTTAGGGCATGCTAGTTCGGTAGCGTGGAATGGTTGCATGGGGTCGTTCGTTCATTTTCTAAAAATGTCTCTTATCGTCCTACGTAGAGGCGTAAAAGTTTTAATTAATTTCTCGAATTGTTTTTGATGTGGAGGCTTTCGTATATAGGGTTAAGCCACATATATTCTCGCTGCGGAGAAGGCCGAAAGGCTTTTGCCTTTACTCTTTCGTTATTTGTATAATTTCTAATTCAAAATTTCTCTAGGGACTCTTTTTATGTACATTGGTATAGTTACAATATTCTGTTGGTAAAATTCTTATGCATTATAATTTTTTAGAGGTGCATATTTACCCTTTTGCAGGATTTTTCCATGGATTCGACAAGTTTTGATGGTTATTTACGCATTTGGTTAACTAACGCACATTTTCATTGGAAGGAAAGAATTGTATAATAGAAACCACCAGTCCTTGAAGAACTATATAAGACTAAATATTTAAGCCTAATTCTTAAGTTATTACTGACATAATTGTAGATACTTTTGTACATTTTGATGGTGAGAGGATGCAGTAAGCAACTATCCATTATTTCATTAAAACGTGGTGCGGTATTTTGTATTTATATCAGTGCTGGCAAACGAAAAAAAACTCCGTTACGTTCTTCGTTACAGGAAAAAAAGCTATTTCGTTTTTCGTTACGTATTTCGTTACGCTAAAATCTGCATTTCGTTTTCTGTTACGTTTAACGATATAACGAAATAAATCGGTAAAAAATAATTAAGTGTAGTTACTCTTTTATTTTTTTAAAGAGGTTACGTATCCACCTTAAATACGTGCTTTTCATTTAGAATACTAATTTATAGGCACTTCTAAGTATATGCTGCAGATCAGGAACGTTTTTAAGATTTCAAAGTATTCGGCACATTTTTCGTTTTTGATGATCATGTATGAAAATTTGGATTTTCATATTCAAAATTTTATATTCAAGTTCATAAACTTAACACGTATTAAGACTAAAATATTAGTATTGTAACGGTTATGCCTTATATTAAAATTTTTTATAGGTAACAAAAAAGTACACTGAAAACCCAGGGACCCATAATTAAAGATAATAAAAGGAACCCGTCTGTTGGTTGCACCAATTGTAACTCGGAGATAATGCTCCTGCTACAGATCTAAAATTTGGTAGAATGATCAGTCATCAGATAAAACTAAAAATTCCAATATTTGTCCTCTTTAGGGCTCATTTTTGATGACGATCTTTCTTTTCATATCCCCCATAAGAAATACATGGAAATCATGCATGGGTTTACAATATTACATTTCAAGATTAGTTAGATTTGAGATATTAACCGGGTAATAGCTTTATTTTGTATATGAAAGAATGAAGTTAACTATTTGTAAGACGAAATTTGGAACCACTCCAAATTACCATGTATGAAGGTAATTTTTCGTATAAAATAGAAAAATTTGGAATCTTTAGCAATGCGGGTATTCAATTGATGTCGTGACGAAAAGAATACTATTAAATTTAATTAATAGCAAAATTATCGTGAAATCTTTAATTTAATGCTTCCAGTGGGATCTGACTACGTTCATATGAATTTTTTAGTTTGTAGTCTATTTCCAACGCAGTTGATAAAAAGAGAGAACCAATTTAAAAAATTCTTTAATTTCAGTTGATTAGAGAGTTTATCATTTTAATGTGATGTATGCTAGATATGAATAAAAAAATTTAGGAGCGGAAAATACATAACATTTAATAAAATGAGGATAAAGGATATTGTCGCGTACCGCCGCAACCTCACCGAAAATCGCAAATCCCAATGAGATCTCTCTTCGCTTTCACCAGCGCGCTCGTGACCTCTTGATCACTCACCGCGTTTAAGCAACGGAACTCGCTCTCGCTATAGCTAAAAGACGTTTAATATTATGTCGCGAACGCCGAATCTCAACGTCACGTGTAGTATACTTTATATATTATTTTTTATTATTTCTTTTATTTTGCATTTGAATAGATATACATGGTAAAATTTTAACATTTTCTTCTAAAATAGCTAGCTCCTATTTGCGCTTGCTTACATGGAATTTGAATAAATACGTTCGATAAGTAAAATTCTATGATAAAAATTGAAATCTTTATCATAGGAAAAGTAGGTAGTGTGCTGGGTTAGTTGAAAATGGTATCATTAAAGTTTTTTGCGTTTTGAATATTCATCTTCCTCGCGTCTTCTCCCCTTTCTCCCTTCCCTCTCCTCATCCCCGTTTCCTGTGCCTGCTCGGCCAACGGCTGCACCGTCTATCTGGTTCCGTTTTCGCTCCTGGCTGTTCCACCGTCCCATATTCCGCTCGTCTAAAATATCACGCGGAAAAGGGGTGTCGAAGAAGAGGAAAAACTGTCCGATAAGAGAGGAATGCGTGTGCGTCAGATCCGGTGGACGGGGACCGGTCCTATTTCGACACGCTGTTTTAGTGGCTCTCAAGAGCATCCATCCTTGTCCGTCCATAGAAGCCTTTGCACGCTTATGTGGAGTCACACAAAGTTAAAACTCCAGCACCGTCCGGTTTATTCTGTTTGATTTGTTTAATCCGCAGTTGATTTTGTTTAATACAGGTTTATCTTGGCGTTGCGGAATATTAACCCGATATTACTAACCATTCGTCTGGCAGGCGACGACCAAAACAAATATACTCCCCCTACTCCATATTTTTGAGTTCTATGTTTGGCTTTTTTTATAGCCTCATTTTAGCTTGTGTTCTTCTAGTGCGACTGTTTTCATAGGGGATTATTTGCTGTGATTTTGTGCTACGCAACTGCGGTCTCCTCACAGACGAATGGCTAGCCTTAACGTTACTTGGTGATCCTAAAATTAAGTCGTACTATAAGTCGATGATCGCTAACGTTCTAAAAATAGAGCTGCCTCAGGAGAGCCAGAATAAAGGTGAACTGAGTAAACGTTCAATATGTGCATTTTATCCTTCTAAGAAGAGGAAAATAACAGGATTTCACTGAAGTTCATGTTCACGTGCTATTTGTGCAGAATAAAGTGAAAGCATGTGTTTGGAATGCTGCGATAAAATGTAATACAGTATTGTATGTTTAAATGTGCCAGATAGTGTTGAAGTATTGTTAAGTATTTAAAAAATTTAAGTGTAGGTTAGGGTCACCAAATTTTGGATACCTAAAGTCAAACCGATGTTATTCCCATATTATGCAGCCAAAATTATTCAAATTTTGTGCAAAGTTAGTTCTTTTAGATTTTTAACACTTTAAACAATTTTAATTACAAAACAAAAAATAAAGATTAAAAAAATTAATTATGAGCCTACAAAACCTGGGTGCATAAAAATGGATGCCTAATTTCGGATGGGGTGATACCTAATTTCGGATAGGAAATTCAGTAGTTGAGTTAAACTCAAAATACACACATTTATAAATAGGATAACAAGTATTTATTTTAAAACTTACACTATGTATTACTGAATGGTATGAAATACCAAAAGTGAAATATTTGAAAAAAATCAGGGATACTAATAGTTGACAATAACAAAAGATGACAAATAGCTGACAATAGCATTAATAGCTGACAATTATTGCCAGCTTGCTTATGAAATGCAACTTTCATCTTGTGTAAGTTTTCCATCCTTGTTTTGCAGTTCCAGCACACAACTCATGCACCCATCTTAGACAGGTTATACACCTTATCCAGTCCTCTCCTGATTTGTCCAGGCACTGAGCAGTAAATGCACTCCTCATCAGATCTGTCTTCATCATCCGTAGACACAAACTTAACTGACTCATCTGAGCTTTCATCTGAACTCAACTTCGTTTTTCTAGTTTTATTTTTCTTCTTTGCACAGTCAACTATTTATTTTCAAAGAATTTTTCCCCTTCACTGAAACTTTGGAAGGTTTTTTAGCTTTGTTATTTTGGGATGGCCCACTGCCATATTCTGACAGTTCTCCCTTTGCTTCCCATTTTTAAATATTTGTCTTCAGTACTTTAAATCACCTTTTTCAGTGTTGACTATTTTTAACGGCTTGTATCAGATCTTTCTGATAAGGTGATGATGTGATTACAACAGCTTTTCCGGAAGGCCTTCCACTAGTTGATGGTCCAGATAACACTGGTGGTGGCCGTAAATCGAAAGGAGAAACAGCTCCTGGATTTTAACATATGGTAGCTGCATCATTGTTCACTGGCGTGACCTTTTCTTCAGGAATAAAATCAGCATCCCCAAAAACCAGTGGATTGTATGGCATTCTTCCACACTTTTTCAAAGCCATTGATTGTAGTTTGCATTTTTGCAGCTCTTACATATGCCTTTCCAAAAAGATCACCGATTTGAAACACAGAAACTGCCTGGAAGGGATGATTGTCCAGCCAAAGTTCGATTTCTTGGGAATAGAACTTCTTCAAGAGGCCCATAAAGCCAACATCAAGCGGTTGGAGCTTGTACGTTGAGTGCGGAGGAAGGCCCACACACTTCGTGCTCCCTTCCAAGAATGATTATATCAAGGTTTCTCGTGTGAGCATAGTGTCCATCCAGGATTAAGACCACAGGGTCTTCGGTTGTAGGCTTTACACATTTTATAAAATGTTCAAACCACTGTGTAAAGATGTGGGTTTGAATCCATCCAGAAGGATGGCAGGCAGCGACGGTTCTGTTCCTGGAGAAGTACCATTGAGTAGTTGAGGCTTCATTCTCATTCGACGATAAACCACCAATGGAGGTGCAAACGTCCCATTGGCACTCATGCACGTCTTTATAGTAATCAGTAATCCTCTTTCTGCTGAAGAAAGCCTAGCAACTTGCTTTTTACCTTTAACACTTAAGACCTTTGATCTTGTTCCCTGAACTACAGAAATACCAGTCTCATCAACGTTAAATATTTTAGTCGAATCGTAGTTCACTTTTTGCAATTCTGGCTGAAGAATATTAAAAAAAGCTGTAACCTTTTCTTTTGTGAAGTTTTTAACCCTAGCTATTGAGATCAGCTCAGGCTTTCTGAAAGAAAGCTCGACGTGCCTCTTCAGAAAGTGCTTTAGCCACTTTTTCCAGCTATGTTTTTAGATGAAGAAAAAGGATGCTGTAAATTGTTTTTAACGGCAAGCTGAAAGGCTAGTACTCTTATGTCACGTCTTCTGAGGCCAAAAAAACGTTCATCCATTATTTTGCAATAAGACGCTAGCTGCTCTTCCAATTCATCGCCCAAAGCACACTTCCGCCCAATAGAAGTAGACAAGCGTGTTTTCAGATTTTCACTTTTTGCATAATCAAGAAGAGTTTATTTAGGCACTTTAAAAATCTTTGAAGCTTTCAAGAAACCCATTACTTTCTTTTTAACCGCTACTACTTCGCATGGCTTCTATGGTCCACTCTTTCCGCTTTCTGCCAGCCATCTAGGAAAGAAACAACTATTATATATAGTACAGAAACGTTAAGTTTCGCGGGCAAAATGTTACAAGAAACGCCAAAATATCTTAAAAACTGATGCCACTTTGTAAACACGTGAACCACCCTGACAACAGTAATGGCAGAGACTGAGAAGGGCGGGAGGTAGAGGTTAGAGCGCTCGCCACTGGAGCGCTGCTATCACTGTGTCAGAAACCAACCCATCCGAAATTAGGCTCCTATCCGAAATGTGGCTACCTTAACCTATCTCTTCTATCTTTTATTAAAAAAATATTAGTATGAGGTAGTTTGTTAGACGAATGATTAGCAATCCCGTTTGTAAAACGAAGGTTAGTAATCTAGGGTTAACAAGAAGACCAGACCGGGACTAATGCAGGCTGGCTTCCCAAAGTTGACGTCCCGAATTGATTACTGGCAGGAAATGTTTTCGTATGTGTTAGTCATTCCAAATAATTCTCATACCATAAATACCATTTGTAATTCATAGTTTATCAATAATAGAGAAAAATCGTGAAAAAAATAATAATCAGGTTTAAAATACCTACTAAAAGCAATGTCAAAATCTCTTTCTGACATTATATTTTGCATGCTTTTTTAAATAAACGAATTTAATAAATGTTGCCGTTTATACGATCAAGTATGTTTGGATCAACTCCATTGCTGAAGGGTAGTCGAGTGGGAAAGAAAATAATCCATTTATTTACTCGTTTATGCCCAAGTCGAGATCGGTAATAATAGTCTCCATAGTAACAATCCGATAAAATGCTATTTAAAACGCAAAAACGCTGTTTTAGTAAAAATTCAAGAAAATACGATCAATTATAAAAATTCGGTGATAAAGATAAAGACATCCTTTGCCCCTTAGAACAGTACAAATCTCGCTCCGGTATCACAATTTTTATATATTTTAATGTATTAAAGAAAACATCTCTGCACGATGAATTAGAGATTTCCTATGTAAAACAAATATGGGAAAAACTTTCCTGGAATCGAACCCGGGACTTCAATCTTCGCCAATTAAAATAGAACGCGGAGGTGGGTCCTGGCAGCACGAGCCTCATACCCTGGAAGCAAGGGCCTCATACCAAGTTTCATGAAAATCGGCCCATTGATGCAAAACTTGTTAGTAGGGGGCACACAGACAGGACCATTTCATAAGGGTATGTTTCCTTTGGAAACCAGCCTATAAATATATCATTACATTATCATCTAGCCTATAGCCATAAAACGGCTGCGTAACCCAAATGTTGTAACAACTGTGAGATTGACATCCCCATTGGTTGGCAAACTACGCGTCTCCAATTGCCATAAAAAGGTTTGGGGAAAACTAAGTGCGCATTTCGACCCCAAAGCAGCCATCATCGGTGCCGAATCGCCGGAGGTTGATTTTTTAGGAAGGTTGGTAGTTTAATAACGACTATACGTTTAGCGTTTTAATTAAAGAGTTTGGGAAATTTTCGTATAATATTTCGACTCGAATCCGTCGGTCCATGTGCGCTTTTTAATTTTCTTTTGTTCTCTCGTGGAGCTTACTAACTTTCGTACTTCCGCAACAGACACGAAAGTTTTTGTTTCCAATTTAAGCGATCTCTTCTCTAGATCTTCTCTCTCTCTCTCTCTCTCTCTCTCTCTCTCTCTCTCTCTCTCTCTCTCTCTCTCTCTCTCTCTCTCCTCCCCCTCTTCCTTTCTACATCTACCCCTCTTGCTCTCTCTCTTTTCCTCCTTCCGCCCCTCTCTCTTCCCCTCGCTTCCGCCCCTCTCTCTTCCCCTCGCTTCCTTTCTTGCTACCATATGGCGCAGTCTTCCACATGCGCCCACTCATCGGGTTCCATTGCCCCTTCCTCCCCCTCCCATCCCCAATATTCACTCCCCCTTCCACCATCGGAATGAGGAACCGACGGCGAGAATCGTATTTTTCTTCCCGACGTTCTTCGTTTTTTTGTCCCTTTTTTTTATTTTCGTCTATCTTTTTGCTCTAGTCCGCTGCGGACATACTAGACAAGGCGGGTCGAATTCGTTGATACATTGGCAACGTGGGCCTTCTTAGCTTTGTAGATGTATATGTAGAAAATTACGATTTGTTTTATTCTCGCTTTGTTGCAATCGGTGACGTAATTGAGTGAACGCGTTGGAAGTTTGTTATTTCTGGCTTCAAGGATTCTGAAAATCGCCTGTTATTCTGGAAAGAGCAATATGTGCGAGGTATTTGTAAGGTTTAATAACGAAATATCGGGTGGGCTGCAGATGTTTAAATTTATTCATCATCCAGTCAAAAACAGTAGCGAGTTTATTTCTGTGAGCTCATTCGCCGTAAAATTTAAAAGCTTATGTTCAAGTTCCCGCAGTTCCGGCAGTAAATATCCTCCTGTACGTTGCATTATACGTTCTGTTAACGTGTTTGGTTTTAACGTTAGTTAATTTATTATAAAACTTCATTTTACTAAATAACCGGTCCTTTTTTAACATTGGGCAATAGTCGTTACAATTGAAGTTTCGGCACAACGAGATAATCTATGCAGCCCCTATAAATTCGTTATTATGGGAGTTTGCAGCAGGATTTTTTTATCGATCTTTGTGCGGAATGTTTAACATTGTAGAATATCCATTTTGTTCATGTCTCTCAAGTATTTTGGGGAAATTATAAATACGCGCTTTCGTTCGGTGGTTGAAAAATTTCTAAGTTTCCGTCGTCGGTTTTCATTTATGTAAATCTTGAGATGTCTGACCCAATTTCCCAAAGAATATAAAACAATTATCGTCCTATTATAAAATCTAGATACACAAAACTCATTTTTGGGTCACGACCAAGCGATCGATGTATTTTTGTGTTTCTCGGCTTTTTTAATCGTTTTTTATCGATTCAGTCTTTTTTTTAGTGTGTGGGCGTTTCCCGTTTCTTTCTCTCTCTCTATTGAATTAGAATGGATGCCAGTCAAGTCCTCGATCGAGTTTGCTCCGGTGACTCGTAAAACACAAATATATTGCCCTCCTAACCGGCCCTGAATTTGTTCAGTCCAAAAGGGCTAGAGCGTGGGTATGTGTGCCGCGATAAGGGAGAAAAAAGAAAGAAACAGTGGGAAGAGATTTGGGTCGGGAGAGCGATCTCTCAAATCTTTGAACGGTTCGATTTCATGCGGACCTGTTAACGTAATTCGAGAACCAATAATTTGGGTTTTTAAGTCGATTATAACGATTCTAGTTGGTGGGTCGCGTCCTATAAATGACGTAACGGCGTTCCTGAAAACCACCTTCTAGCGGCGGCAATGAAATATTTTTCGGGTGAAAATAATTGGCGTCATATGCTAAATCGTACGTTGTTGTCTGTTGAAAATTTATGATCGAGGATTTGGTACTTGTGTGTGTGTGGAATCTTTCGGTAAAATTATACCTTTCCAGCTCTAAGTCCCGTTAAAGATACGTTGCATTGTGCTTTTTTAAGGCGTAGTTCGTTTCAGGGGGGGGTTTTGGATTCGAGAAATAATCATTTCACCGCATAGTGCAGTCTTTCCTTTGCTAATTACGGCAAAATTATAAAATAACAATGCCAATTAAAAAAAACAATTTCCGCAACAGTTATTAAAACATGATTTACCCCCATTCTCAAGTAAAATAATAACATTTCGAGCATATCTCACGCCTGGTATTCAATTGTTAACAAAGAAATACATTATTCATGATATGGTAGGGGAAATCATTTGCGCATTTCAGCTCCAAAGAATCGTTTTCAGTGATTAGTGGCTGTTTGAATTTGCGAGTTAATTAACAATTTAATTACCTCAAAATTAAATTTATGGAGAGCACACTAGTATAATGATACAAGCCTTCATCGGTACTGTTGGCAATTTTTCTTTGACCGATTATTTCATATCGACGAAAAATTTCATTACGTGTTCGTATCGGCTAAGGTAGGATCGTAGAAAATTACGTATTCGAAGAATTTTTCATATTCCCGGAAAAAAAAGAATTTCTAGGGAGAGAATAACAGTTTCGCGTCGCAAATTGCGACTTTTACGAAAAAAATGAGAATTTCCGTTGGAGGGCTTTACATGCGACGCAGAAAAGAAATTTGAGCGGTGGGCGCTTTCATCGATTTGACCCAGTCTTCGGACTCTTTACACGGGCGCAGAAACTGCGACGCAGTTTTTCGGTTACGTGTTATTTCTCCGTCTTTTCTGTTTCCCCGTGCATGCGCCGCTCTCGTATCCGCGGAAGCTGGAAGCGCATTGTTAACGTAGAGGAGAAAAAAAATATCAGAAATACCGAAGCATGCCGCCGGACAGCTGTTTCCCTCTTCAATTTCCAACGTAGAATGCCGGCGACCCGTTACCCTCGCTGTATGTATATACTGCGTGGGCCATTTTTAAAGTAAGAAGCGTTTTGTCATAAAAAAATAAGAACTCGTAAATGGAATAGGTCTCGTTCAGAGTCGCGGCAGAATTAAAAGCTCGTCGATAAGCCGAAAATGGATCCTTAATCAAAACCAGTTTCCGTTCCGAATAGAAAAAAATGTGCGACGGGAAACGCCGGCTAGCCAAAAAAAATTGCCTCCGTCTTTCCGGCCTAGGAACAATTTTGTTTAAAAAATTATGACGCAATAGGAAGGTTCCAAGTCTTCCTACAATTTCGTAGGGAGCCATGATGCAACCTTCTGGAACGTTCTACTTCACGTCACCTACCTTTACAATGGCCGGGCTTTTAGTATAGCAATCCTTTGTCGTGCGTCACGTGGTTCCTCTCCCCCCTTTTTCCTCCTCCCCCTCCATTCATCCCCCCCCGCCATTCATCCTCCTCCCCCCGCCCTTCATCCTCGTGACCCTTCCAAACCTCCTCCCACACGCCACTATCATCTTCACCCCTCCTCCTCTTCCCCCTCCTCCTCTTCCCCCTCCCTTGTCATACCCCTCTACCTCCCTCCCTTGTTTCTCCCTCTCTACCTCCCTCCCTTGTTTCTCCCTCTCTACCTCCCTCCCTTGTTTCTCCCTCCCTCCCTTGTTTCTCTCTCTCTCCCTCCCTCCCTTGTTTCTCTCTCTCTCCCTCCCACCCTTGTTTCTCCATCTCTCTCTCCCACCCTTGTTTCTCCATCTCTCTCTCCCACCCTTGTTTCTCCCTCTCCCTCCCACCCTTGTTTCTCCCTCTCCCTCCCACCCTTGTTTCTCCCTCTCCCTCCCACCCTTGTTTCTCCCTCTCCCTCCCACCCTTGTTTCTCCCTCTCCCTCCCACCCTTGTTTCTCCCTCTCTCCCCCTCCCTTGTTTTTCCCTCTCTCCCCCTCCCTTGTTTCTCCCTCTCTCCCTCCCACCCTTGTTTCTCCCTTTCTCCCTTGTTTCTGCCTCTCTCCCGTGTTTCTCCCCCTCTCCCTCCCTTGTTTCTCCACCTCTCCCTCCCTTGTTTCTCCACCTCTCCCTCCCTTGTTTCTCCATCTCTCCCTCCCTTGTTTCTCCACATCTCCCTCCCTTGTTTCTCCACCTCTCCCTCCCTCGTTTCTCCCCCCCCTCTCTCCGTTTCTCCCCCCTCTCTCCCTCGTTTCTCCCCCCTCTCTCCCTCGTTTCTCCCCCCTCTCTCCCTCGTTTCTCCCCCCCTCTCTCCCTCGTTTCTCCCCCCTCTCTCCCTCG
The DNA here is from genome assembly GCA_028673005.1 of Tanypteryx hageni. Lineage (NCBI taxonomy): Eukaryota > Metazoa > Arthropoda > Insecta > Odonata > Petaluridae > Tanypteryx > Tanypteryx hageni. The sequence goes on along the minus strand of CM054112.1, from coordinate 77,647,589 downwards.
TTTCTCCCCCCTCTCTCCCTCGTTTCTCCCCCCTCTCTCCCTCGTTTCTCCCCCCTCTCTCCCTCGTTTCTCCCCCCTCTCTCCCTCGTTTCTCCCCCCCTCTCTCCCTCGTTTCTCCCCCCCTCTCTCCCTCGTTTCTCCCCCCCTCTCTCCCTCGTTTCTCCCCCCCTCTCTCCCTCGTTTCTCCCCCTCTCCCTCCCTCGTTTCTCCCCCTCTCCCTCCCTAGTTCCCCCCCCCCTCTTTCCTTCCCTTGCCTTACTGGGGCAGACTGCAACGCAGCTGGGCGGAAGGGGATGACGTCATTAGTGGCTAGAACCCCTCTACTCCTCCTCCCCCGCATCTTCCTCCCTCTCCCGACTCGCGACATCCCTTGAACTCTTCCTTCCATACCTCTTTCTCTCTCTCTCTCTCTCGTATATTCTCCGCCTCTTTCTTTCCCTTTCTCCTGGCTGGCCTTTCCCTAGTCACCTCTTGAACTATTCTATGTGACCCCGTGATTCCTCTTTGCCTCCCTGCCCCTCCTATCTACCCTTCTTCTCCTATCTACCCTTCTTCTCCTATATGCCCTTCCTTCCGTTATGTTGTGATGCATGCCTTTTTAAGCCGCTCTCTCCCCTCCCTCTTTCGAAATGATATCTACGCGTATTATCGTGAGCTCCAGTTATTTTATATTCCTTCGTATGTTATCCGTACCTCACTACGTCTCGAACTTAAGGAAAGTGCAAGAAAATACGATAATTCGAAAAAATATGAGATATATATCGTGGTATTTTTCCCCAGGACGATCAGACATGGTATATTCAAGACTGAAATTGAGATTATTTTAGGAAGCCTGGTGAATTGCACCCCCTTCCACCCTTCTGTCTGGTGACTGGCAGGGTAATATGTATCTGTAGATAAATAAATGACTCGAAGAAGCTAGGAGTAGTGGCGGATTTACGCCTCCTGGGGCCCCTGGCGCTAAGCATTTGGAGGCCCCTGGCGCTAAGCAGTCGGGGGCCCTGCAATCTAAATATATAGTGAAATCGCTCCTACCCTCCTTTGTGTCACCTCTTAACGATTAACGATCGTTTTTCTATGGAATCGTATAGAGGTTCCACTGATTTTTAAATCGAAACATTTAATATTTCTGAAATTATGTACACGAACATTTTTTCGGAGTCCATTACTTCAAGGGTCCCCTGGCGCGCGCCATATGCGACCCCCCCCCTAAATCCGCCACTGGCTAGGGGCATATTATATTTATGTATATATATATACATATATATGTGTGTAGATAAATATATGCATCGAATAAGCTAGGGGTCAAAGCATAAGGAATAAAATGGAATAAATACCCAGTTGCGGTCTGATGATCTTGATATGGGAAGTCGAATTTTTTGGAAATTCGGCCGAGTTTTAGTTTATCCAAAAAGTACTTGTTTAGGTTTTTTGTGGCGTGTTTTCCCAGCGTGTTTCTGTGTCGATTTTAACGCGTTTGTTTTTAGTAATATAGAGCGAATGTTACCTAAATACGTTTCGTCATGATTTTTAAAAAGAAATTTCCTTTATAGGCCTCGTTATTCTCTTAGCTTTGTTTTTTAGACGTGTTCATTCATTTCTCCAACGGATATTTTTTTATTTGTGATTTAGGCAAATGTTAGCGACTTAAAATAATTAGACATTCTCCATTCTCTTGATATCTATTATCATTAACTGCGTGACCCGATCAACTCGGCGAGTTAAAATTATCAAAGAATAATTTATTTCCTAGCGATTTTATCGGATGAATATTTTTTTGCTTTTTTTTCATAGCCCTTAACGTAAAGCTCAGCAGGCTTTCCGTTGACCTAGTTTCCGCGCCAAAAGTCTATTTTTCCTAGCCGTGAAGGGATTTTCCAAGATACGACGTAGTTACGTTTTCCGAAGGTCGCTTTTCGCGTTTTCCGGACGTGAAAATGTGAAGGTAGTAACAATTTTTTGCCGGAAGCAAATTTGCTTTTATTCCAGCGTTACTTTTCGCAACTTTTTGTAGTGCAATTACGTTTTTAACATTTGTTTTCCCAGTGACCTCTTAACTGCGTATATTCCACAGCGTTTCGATTTCGCTTGACGCGTCATCAGGTCTCCAGCTGGACGGAGAGTGCGCACTGGCCCTCTTCTAATTTCCCGCGTCAAGTCCATACGCTACGCATCCCGATTGGACCGCGTAGTGGCGGCACTTCCTCTCTTCACCTGCCTCAGTCCCTTCCCCCTCCCATACAGACGCGCAGTACTGCATATCGATCACGTTCCACATGCATATTAAAGCCAACCGCACGGTATCGGTCCAAACAAGCACAAAAAGAAATTCCATACATAAAATAACATTTTACACTTTGACGCGTAATGCCACTTGCAAACTGTAACATGCCACATGCAAACAATATGATGCCATATGCAAACAATAACATGCCAGATGCAAACAATGTGAGGTTTCATGCGAACCATAACATGCCATATTCAAACAATAACAAGCTATATGCAGACAATATTATACCACATGCAAACAAAATACCACGTACGAACAATATCATGCCGCATGCAAACAGTAACGCGCCTCATGCAAACGGTTGAATGTCAAGTGCAAACGTCATGCCGCATGCACGCAATGAAAACTATAGCGTGACGCACACAGTACCATTCCGCTTACAAAATTATGCGTCGCAGACAAGTCTCCCAGGCTACATTCAATCACATGCCACATACCCAACCACACAAACAATAACATGCCTCACACGCTCTTCAATCGCGGACCAAAGAAACATGCCACAAGCAAAAGTGGTCGCACTAGTCGAGCAAAAATAAACACGGCTTTGTTGTCTTCCGCATTACGGGACTGAGTTTTTCGAGCGATCGAATCGACTCCCGGAGCTGAATACGTTAAAAAGAGGTTCGCGTGACGTAGTTACAAAGTCTCGGCCAGGGGGAGGAATCGTGTTTCCTTTTTCCCTTCCTCCTCCCCTCACTCCCTTTGTCTATATTACGTGGTTCTCTTACGATATCTCACTCTGGTTCGGCGTCTCTCTCTTCCTTCTCGGTGTACCTTTTTCTGTACCTCCCTATCTCGCAATCACTCCCTCTCTACCCAATCACTCCCTCTCTACCCAATCACTCCCTCTCTACCCAATCACTCCCTCTCTACCCAATCATTCCCTCTCTACCCAATCATTCCCTCTCTACCCAATCATTCCCTCTCTCCTCAATCACTCCCTCTCACCTCCCATCCTTCCCTCTCACCTCCCATCCCTCCCTCTCACCTCCCATCCCTCCCTCTCACCTCCCATCCCCCCCCTCTCTCTTTCCATCCCTCTCTCTCTCTCTCTCTCTCTCTCCCCAATCACTCCCTTTCTCCCCAATCACTCCCTCTCCCCAATCACTCCCTCTCTCTCCAATCACTCCCTCTCTCCTCCAATCTATCCAGCTCTTCCCATGCCTCCCTCTCCGCTCTCGCTCCACTCTCTCCATCTCCAAACCTCTCTCTCTTTCCAAACTTCCCCCTCTCGCCACTCATTCCATATCTCTCTCTCCACTCTTTCCCTCTCTCTCCACTCTTTCCCTCTCTCTCTCCACTCTTTCCCTCTCTCCACTCCTTCCCTCTCCACTCCTTCCCTCTCTCCACTCTTTCCCTCTCTCCACTCTCCCTCTCTCCACTCTTTCCCTCTCTCCACTCTTTCCCTCTCTCCACTCTTTCCCTCTCTCCACTCTTTCCCTCTCTCCACTCTTTCCCTCTCTCCACTCTTTCCCTCTCTCCACTCTTTCCCTCTCTCCACTCTTTCCCTCTCTCCACTCTTTCCCTCTCTCCACTCTTTCCCCTCTTTCACTCCCTCTCTGAAGACGCTTATCTCCTTCCCCTCTCACTCACTCTGTCTCTCCCTTTTTATCCACTCTCCCTCTTTTCTCTGTCCCATCCCTCTTTCACCTTTCCCATCCCTCTTTCACCTTTCCCATCCCTCTTTCACCTTTCCCATCCCTCTTTGCCATCCCTCTTTCCCATCCCTCTTTCCCCTTTCCCTCACTCTCCCCCATCCCTCACTCTCCATCCCTCACTCTCCCTCACTCTCTCCCCATCCCTCACTCTCCATCCCTCACTCTCCATCCCTCACTCTCCATCCCTCACTCTCCATCCCTCACTCTCCATCACTCACTCTCCATCACTCACTCTCCATCCCTCACTCTCCATCCCTCACTCTCCCCATCCCTCACTCTCCCCATCCCTCACTCTCCCCATCCCTCACTCTCCCTCCCTCTCTCCCCATCCCTCACTCTCCATCCCTCACTCTCCATTCCTCTCTCCCCATCCCTCACTCTCCATCCCTCACTCTCCATCCCTCACTCTCCCCATCCCTCACTCTCCATCCCTCACCCTCCCTATCTCTCCCTCCCTATCTCTCCCTCCTCATCCCTCCCCCCTCGTCATCCCACTCCCTCCGGCTCTCCCTCCCCTCCCTCCCCACCTCCCTCCGTCTCTCTCTCCCTCCCTCCCCACCTCCCTCCGTCTCTCTCTCCCTCCCTCCCCCACCTCCCTCCGTCTCTCTCTCCCTCCCTCCCCACCTCCCTCCGTCTCTCTCTCTCTCCCTCCCTCCCCACCTCCCTCCGTCTCTCTCTCTCTCTCTCCCTCCCTCCCGTCACTCTCCATCCCTCCGTCTCTCCCTCCCCACCCCTCGTCTCTCCCTCCCCACCCCTCCTCTCCCTCTCCACCCTTCGTCTCTTCCTCTCCACCCTCCGTCTCTCGCTCACTCCCCTCCCTCCGTCTCTCCCCTCCCTCCGTATCTCCCTCTCTCCCCTCCCTCCGTCTCTCCCCTCCCTCCGTCTCTCCCCTCCCTCCGTTTCTCCCCCTCCCTCCGTATCTCCCTCTCTCCCCTCCCTCCGTATCTCCCTCTCTCCCCTCCCTCCGTCTCTCCCTCTCCCTCCGTCTCTCCCTCTCCCTCCGTCTCTCCCTCTCCCCTCCGTCTCTCCCTCTCCCTCCGTCTCCCTCTCTCTTTTTATCCTCTCACTCTCCCTCTCTCCCCTTCTCTTAACTCACACCTCTCTTTTGTTATTGTGCAGCGGTTGTGTTACGATTTGGAACGATGGGGAGAAGGGAGGGGGTTGCCAGGGTTAGGAGGGAGGGAAATATACGTTCTCGAATCGATCGGAAAAGGGGCCAAAATGTCTATAGGAGGTTACCACCCAAACCGAGTCATTCTCCCCTTCTCTTCCTTTTCCCCTCCCTCACTCCGCTTTTATCGCCGTCATTCGGCCCAATAACGCTCTCTTGATTTATTATTTCTCCGCGCCGCCTCCTGCTTATCACGCTCTCTCTCGGGATCCGCCATTTTCCACGGTTTCCGTCGGCTGCAAATGTGCGTTCTTATCCGTTTATTTTTTTATTCGGTTGTTTCTGTCGTTACTTATACTTTTTCGCGTCGGCAGTTTTTTTTTGTTCAAGGAAGGATTTAATTTGAGGTGTCGGAGAGGATGGTTATTGGTCTCGGAGATCGTTCTTCTGGACTGGATTTTGCTTCGTCAGCCACTGGGGATGTCGGTGAGACGAGACGTATGCTGGAAGCTTTTTGGTAATACCCTTCTTCAGACGCATAGGGGATACACGCATATATAATTTTAATGCTGGATCACCCGAATGTTATTTTTTCTTCGCTAAATTAGGGTTTTTACGATTGTCGTATAAGCCTGAATGATATGGTATGAATTGATTGCATACTCGCTGAATTTCTATCTATACCCCTCTCGCTTCGGATCTTGATGTGTCGCATAACATGATTTCCTGAAATTTATGAATCTATAAAGCATATTATATTTTCATTGTTTTCTTTCTCCACGTTATCAAGAATGATTTATTTATCAAGCGTCGTTGCGTGAAATCATTTGAGTATGTCCCCGTCACCAGTATGCTAACATCACATCTCCTTCCGCGCATGCGTACGGATTTCCGGCGTCTAAGTACCGCGGGCTTGAGATAGCGTCTCCTTCGTTTTGTCTGGGTGCGTTCGTGCGTGTGTTTGCGTGCACGTGATGTTGAAATCCAATAGCGCACCTAAGTCCCTCGCCGCGTTTTCTGGGCCCCTCTTCCTTATGTTTTGCCCTTCCGATTCACTCTCTCCATTTCTCCGCATTCGCTTATTCTCCATCCTCCCCTCTCTCTCCCTTTTCATTCGCTTTCCTCTTTCCCTACTCTTGAAGCGTTTTTTTTTCTGCGTTCATTACTTTCTTCTTCCCGTTTATCCTTTCTTCTATCCCATTTCCTTTGACTTCCTTTTATAGCTTTAAACAATCTCGCTCTTTCTTTCCGCCGCCGCCTCCCCTTCTCACTCCTCCCCTTCTCATCCTCCCTCCTCCCCTTCTCACTCCTCCCCTTCTCCTCCTCCCCTTCCCCCTCCTCCCCTTCCCCCTCCTCCCCTTCCCCCTCCTCCCCTTCCCCCTCCTCCCCTTCCCCCTCCTCCCCTTCCCCCTCCTCCCCTTCCCCCTCCTCCCCTTCCCCCTCCTCCCCTTCCCCCCTCCTCCCCTTCCCCCTCCTCCCCTTCCCCCTCCTCCCCTTCCCCCTCCTCACCTTCCCCCTCCTCCCCTTCCCCCTCCTCACCTTCCCCCTCCTCACCTTCCCCCTCCTCACCTTCCCCCTCCTCACCTTCCCCCTCCTCACCTTCCCCCTCCTCACCTTCCCCCTCCTCACCTTCCCCCTCCTCACCTTCCCCCTCCTCCCCTCTCCCCTCCCCCCTCCTCGCCTTCCCCCTCCATTATTCCCCTCCTTTCTCTTCCCCATGATCCCCCTGCCTTTCTCCTACCCATTCTCCCCCTCCCTTTTTCCTCCCCCATCCTTCCCCTCCCCCATCCTTCCCCTCCCCCATCCTTCCCCTCCTTTCTCCTTCCCCTCCTTTCTCCTTCCCCTCCTTACTCCTCCCCATCCTCCCCCTCCTTTCTCCTTCCCCTCCTTTCTCCTCCCCATACTTCTTTCTCCCCCCCCATACTCCTTTCTCCCCCCCATACTCCTTTCTCCCCATACTCCTTTCTCCCCATACTCCTTTCTCTCCTCCTCTTCCTCTCTTCTCCCCTCTTCCTCTCTTCTCCCCTCTTCCTCTCTTCTCCCCTCTTCCTCTCTTCTCCCCTCTTCCTTTCTTCTCCCCTCTTCCTTTCTTCTCCCCATCTTCCTTTCCTCTCCCCATCTTCCTTTCCTCTCCCCCTCTTCCTTTCTCTCCTTTCTCCCCAACCTCCTTTCTCCCCAACCTCCTTTCTCCCCAACCTCCTTTCTCCCCAACCTCCTTTCTCCCCATCCTTCTTTATCCCCCCCATCCTTCTTTATCCCCATTCCCCTTTCATCCTTTCCCATTCCCCTCCTTTCTCCTCCACCTCCTCCTTTCTCCCCCCTCCTCCTCCCCTCCTTTCCCCTCTCCTCTCCTCCCCATACTCCTGTCTCCTCCACATACTCCTTTCTCCTCCCCCTCCTTGCTCTCTCCTTCCTCATTTCTCTCATCCTTCCTCATTTCTCCCCCTTCCTCATTCCTCTCTTCCTTCCTCATTTCTCTCCCCCTTCCTCATTTCTCTCCCCCTTCCTCATTTCTCTCCCCCTTTCTCATTTCTCTCCCCCTTCCTCATTTCTCTCCCCCTTCCTCATTTCTCTCCCCCTTCCTCATTTCTCTCCCCTTCCTCATTTCTCTCCCCTTCCTCATTTCTCTCCCCTTCCTCATTTCTCTCCCCTTCCTCATTTCTCCCCCCTTCCTCATTTCTCCCCCCTTCCTCATTTCTCCCCCCTTCCTCATTTCTCCCCTTCTTTCTCCCCCTACCTCATTTCTCCCCCTTCCTCATTTCTACCCTTCTTTCTCCCCCTACTCCTTTCTCTTCCCAACTCATTTCTCTCCCCCTACTCCTTTCTCTCCCCCTTCTCCTTTCTCTCCCCCTTCTTTCTCCCCCCTTTTCTCCCCCCCTCCTTCCTCTCTCCCTCCTTCCTCTCCCCTCCTTTCTCTCCCCCTACTCCTTTCTCTCCCCCTACTCCTTTCTCTCGCCCCTACTCCTTTCTCTCCCCCTACTCCTTTCTCTCCCCCTACTCCTTTCTCTCCCCCTACTCCTTTCTCTCCCCCTACTCCTTTCTCTCCCCCTACTCCTTTCTCTCCCCCTACTCCTTTCTCTCCCCCTACTCCTTTCTCTCCCCCTACTCCTTTCTCTCCCCCTACTCCTTTCTCTCCCCTACTCCTTTCTCTCCCCCTACTCCTTTCTCTCCCCCTACTCCTTTCTCTCCCCCTACTCCTTTCTCCCCCTACTCCTTTCTCTCCCCAACTCATTTCTATCCCCAACTCATTTCTCTCCCCAACTCTTTTCTCTCCCCAACTCATTTCTATCCCCAACTCATTTCTCTCCCCAACTCATTTCTCTCCCCTACTCCTTTCTCTCCCCCTTCTCCTTTCTCTCCCCTTTTCTCCCCCCCTCCTTCCTCTCCCTCTTTCCTCTCCCCTCCTTCCTCTCCCCCTCCTTCCTCTCCCCTCCTTCCTCTCCCCTCCTTCCTCTCCCCTCCTACCTCTCCCCCTCCTTCATCTCCCCCCCTCCTTCATCTCCCCCCCTCCTTCATCTCCCCCCTCCTTCATCTCCCCCCTCCTTCATCTCCCCCCCTCCTTCATCTCCCCCTTCTTCCTCTCCCCCTTCTTCCTCTCCCCCCCTTCCCCCTTCCTTTCTCTCCCCCTCCTTTCTTACTCCCTCCTCCTTTCTCACCCCCTCCTTTCTCCCCCTCCCTCTTTTCTTCTTTCTCCCCTACCTCTTGCCTTCTTTCTCCCCTACCTCTTGCCTTCTCTCTCCCCCACTCCCTTTCTTCCGTGCTTTCCTCCTCCCCTCCTTTCTCCTGTGCATTCTCGCTCCCATCGAGAGAGTAGCGTCCGCGGCGGTTGGGGTACCTCTTTGGGGTTGCCGCTGTTTCAGGAGGCCCCTCCATCTCATCCTTTAACGTTCCGTCTGGTCGTGATAAGGGAGGCCAGACGATCCTTCCTCCTCCTCTTCTTCCCTCGCCGTCATTCACTCCTCTTTGTCCCTCTCACACTCTCTCTCTCGGCATCTCTTCTCCGCCGGCATTCGGTACTGTTTCCATGACAGATTCGGTGTTTTGTTTTGCTTTATCATATGCTAATTATATATCGAGCAGTGATCCGTTAAGTGAAGCCACCAGGCTCTTTTGATGCGATCGCCAATAGAAATGTTCCTAACATAAAAATGAATGGTTTACTACATAAAATGCTGTATTTTGAAATGTTACCTGTTACTCGTTCACCTGAGGTGATTAGCAATAAATGTCGGTTTTAATGTCATTTTCTTATTAAACTGACCAGGTATCATAGGTACCTTCAACTTTAAACCAAACATCATTATCATTATTAAATTAATTTTCGAAATGCGACCACCCAAAACCTGCAAGATTTGCCTCCAGCTAAATATTCTCCGTATACCACTGATATAGAGAAAGTTGTGATTATTTATGTCAATTATGAAGATTAGCAGTTGTGTTGGTACAGTTAGAGGAATTTAACGTTTCATTGCCCTATCAAAACGTGATTCTCATTGGAGTGTGGAATGTTCCGCCGAATTCCTCGTTTGTTAGCTATGTAGTGATGTAAATGTAAACGTAAATACTATAGTTAATCCTCCATTAGGCGCGTGCTCGATAATGGCGCGAAAAAGAAATAGGATGGATTACGCCTATAATCCACGCGCCTAATGGAGGGTTAAAGTCCGTTATGTCAGTGTTTCATTTTTCCACATACATATTAGACATTTAAGTCGAGCGTCCATTAGTCGGAGAAATTTCTTTCTATTACGGTTGCATCGGACAACATGCACCGAGAAGTTTCTGTGTGTGTTCTTAATGCGACAAGTGTCTTTTCAGCGTGGCCTCTCTTTTTGTTAAAGTTTTAAAAGATGTATTTTGGTGGATTCATAATCGGACGATACACTTATTATGAATAAACTTGTATTGCCGTTTAGCATTGGTATTCTTCTTTCTCCGTCGTCTTGGTTTTAAATCCATAAGTTTTTCAATTTTTCAGGGCGTATTTGTTTTTCCTAGTCCAAAATCTTCAATTTTTTAACTCTCCCTCTTCGTCTATTTCACTCTGCGCAAGAACCCATCTCTGGTCGAAGGTCTCGATTAGTTGCTCTTTTCGTCGTTCCGTACCCTCCGGCGCCACCTCCCGCCCGAAAAAAATTGCGACTCGAAAGGTGCTTCTCTTCTTCCGCCTACCATCCTATTTTGCCAGGAGTTTTGCATAAGGTCAGTCGCGAGGCTTCGAAATTACGTTATCTCTATCGTCTAAATAACAGTAATTATTCAAAAGGATAAATTTCTTTCCTTGCCTGCGATTTTTTGTGCTTATTTTCGAACCGTGGAAATTCACGTCCATTCACTCTAGTCGCCGGTTGTTTTGACGCGGAATTCAAATCCAGGTTATGCATATCTCGCCTAATAAGGCCTTAGTTAACGGTTTTACGCGCCATCAATGGACTGGCTGTTCTATATAAGCCTTCTCGGTATTTTTTTCGAAATAATTTTTCTCGCTTTCGTTTCCATTAGTTTGAGGGACTCTACGGGCGAGAGTGAGAGTTTCCATGGCAGCAAGCTTTAATAACACCCCGGACACGTAATGATGTGCCTTCCTGTCTCGCGTGCCGGCGGCTGTGTGTGTGTATATATAAATATCACATTTCCAAAAAGGGAAACGCAGTTCTCGGAAAGGTCCAAAAAAAATTTCGGGCTCATCGGAAACTCCCGTCGCCTTCGAAAATGGAAGAAAAGTTGAATGGATAGAAAGAGTGAGAGAAAGAGGAAAACGCGGTTTCTGGGCGGGTAACCTGCGGCGATGCAAATTGCTGGCGCGGTTTTTGATTTGTTGTATTTTTGTTTTCGTTCTCTCTCTAGCTCGTGAATTTTTTTAAAACAGCACCGCCGCAGCAAGAGATTTTAATGAAGATGCTGTAAGGGGTGAGGGGAGGGAGGGAGGGGGAGAGGGCGTGTGTCGGCGAACAGATAAGCGTATTCCGTCGCCGCAGGCGGGCCGCGTTGTTTTTGTTTCTCGCTCTGCGGGTGAGGGCGCTCGGTGAGGTCACAGGCGGTTGATCCCGCCGGGGCGCGAAGGAGGAGTTGGAGGAAGTGGGAGGAGGAGAAAGGAGTTTAGGGGTAAAAGGGAGGTAGGGAAGCGGGATCTCGACTGTCAAGTGGTTCCACACACTCGCTCCGTTTTCCGTATCGGCGGATTGTTGCGTTGCTACCCTCCGAGGTATTGCAGTTAATTTTTGCCGCGGTTGGTGTCGCTGTAGTATATTTGCCGCGGTAGGTGGCGTTGTGGTATGTTTGTCTCGGTAGGTGGCGTTGTAGTCAATTCTGCGAAAAGGCTGCTGTAGTTTATCGTAATTCTGGGTGGGTTGCCGTGTTTGTACATCGCTTTTTTTATGGTTATCTTATTTCGTTGAGCTGTTTTTGGCGGGAAAGAAGAGCTAAAATATTTACGTTGTATTTTACTCTTGGGTAATTTTGAGTCAGTGTCCGTTATGTTGGAGGGATTGTACCGTTTATTGAAATACAGACGATATCGGTTTCTCAGGTGTTCGTGGAAAGGTCTAGAATACTAACGTCAATTTAAGCAAACTGGCGATTGTCCGCGGTGGTAACTTCTCTGATAT
>CM054112.1:72307348-72424848 GCA_028673005.1 Tanypteryx hageni | reverse complement strand
TTTTCATGATCTATAATTTTTTTTGTGAAAGGGGTGCCCAGGGGTTGTAAGATTCGCCCCCTCCCTAGAGAGCGAAGATAACGAGTAGAAGGTAAAAAAAATCCCAACTATTTTTCCGAAAGTTATATCTAATGGCATTTTTTTATGTAAAAAAACAAAATCTCGAAATAGGGTTTCAGAGAAAAAAAGACTATAATGGCTTTCAGTGCGCGATTATCTAAATATCTGGGGTAATCCGTCAACGAGAAAGATTGCACCAACAATTCACACGCTCGCGAAAGAGTAAAGGGCTCCAGGAGAAAGAAATGAAGAGTTGATGACCCAATTCGTAGAATCACCGGATAAACTCGAAAGCATTTCCTCTGAGCATCAATTTTACCAGTAAAATGGGGACCTGTACATGACAAGGTTGGGAGGAGGGCGGCACGGGATGACATTCAAATGGGAAGTACGGTGGGCTTATCGCCTCCCTTTCTTATCCCGCGGAGGCACACCCCCGTGCCCCTTTCGCGTTCCGCTCCCAACAGGCCATAAATCCAGCCAGCAATGGCGGTCAGAAGCAGCTGGAGGAGAAAAGAAACTGGGAGAGGAAAAGGATGGAGAGCTGGAAAGGGTTAAATGGAGAGAGTGATGGTACGGAAAAACGAGAGATCCGGAGAACCGCAAAACTGTTATTTCGCCTTTTTAACTCATAATGGTTTTATAACGATACCCTAGGATGCGATATTAAATTTGGCAGAACTTGATTGGGTGAATAACAGTAAAACTAGAGCCATATTCCTAAATTTCTTTATCGCTTGAGCCCCATACAAGACCAAATCCGTTTCCTTCCACCGACGGCGACTTTAGTGTTCTTGAAATACCGTTCCCGTAATACAATTTACACAGAAGCGTTTAAGCACGATTTTCAGCGTACTGCGCGTTTTTGTCACGCAAATAACAAACTATCGAAATATTTTACGTTGATCTGGGGAAATATTTTTTCTAGGGGTTTAATTCTGAATAAAAACATCAGTTTTGACCTACAAGAAGACCGAAGAGAAAAGAATAAAAAATTCAATTACATTTTTTATTTTTATACCAAATTAGCATCTTTTCTTGCTAGAAGTGGGACTGCCTGGAACTATAAAACGATATCTATCCAAATCTAAGTGCTTCTTGTGACATACCGGCGGGAAACGTCAAAATGAAATTTTTGGTTATATTCACCTCTTGAGAATTTTAGTAAAACCCGTATATTATTGGTATTGAAAGAATTAACCCTAAGAACAATAATGAAACGTTTCATCAAATTTCGTACGAGTGAAAAATACTGCCTTTCAAACGAAAATCCTACTCTTCTTTTAACTTCCAGATTTGCTCTGCTGCAATCTTTATGCGCTTATCTAAACATTAGACACCAATGATAAAAAAGTCAAGTAAAATGCGATAATTCAACGAGAGAGAAAGATGATTCCCGATATTTCCCATTTGTTCTCGACAAGAAACGCGAAAAGGGAATCGCGCATACCCCCAGATTCAATAGATCACACCTGAAGTGACCCCACGTGAAGAATCGAGGATGAAAACACTAGGTTCGGTTAGCGCAATCAAAAAAGGCTTCGGATTCTTCAATAAAAAACCGACTCCCGGTTCGATGCGGAATCCCAACGCCCTTCCTCGTCTCCGATGCAAAAACAAAATAAAACGGAAAGAAATTGATATTTGACGCCCGAGAGAGAACGTTAATATTCGTGCAAACACGGGATACGCGGTGAACACGGAGAGATGCGATGGGGATTGAGCAGGAATAGGAGCAAATAGCGATTGAGAATAAAGGCGAAAGAGTGCGAAGGAAGAGGGGACCGAATAGAGGGAAGAATATCTGGCGGGAAGGTTGATAGGGTGCGACGATGAGTAAGTAAGTATATGGGGGAGGGGTAAGATTGCGCAGATGGGGAATTTGAGACCAGACGTGAGCTGCGGGGTTAGGAGATGAACCCGAGTCGCGAAAAAAACGAGGGATAGGCTTAGAGAGAGAGAGAGAAAATATTCGAGCGGGACGCTTCGATGCTCCCAATCAACCAAATGAGGACGAGGGCGGCTATAAGTCTGGTCTCTGTGTACCACTCATGTCGCAGAGATATTGATACGGCTGCAGTCACAGGACAAAAGGGATATTTTTTTGTGCTCGACGAGAGAGGGCTTGTCCCCCGCTGCGATGCGTGTAAAAAATATAAAATCCGGCCGTTCCAGCATCCGCGAGGATGTTTTTATTTCTGGATTGGACTGAAATTAATTAAGTTTTTCCTCGTTCGAAACGAACACCATAATTAACGAAATTGGACGGACCAATTAAGAAAAACTAATTAGTTTCCTGATCAAAGAACTTGTGTAATATTTTGAATTGTGAATGGCAACGATAATATTTTAGAGATTTTACCACCGTTCATTAAATTAGCCACTTTTAATGAATATTAATGATTATTAATATTATTCGAACATAATATCAACACATCTCCATATTTTGTGGTAGTAAAGAATTCGCGACAAAAATGAACATAATACAAGTATAATATTATCATCTCTTAAAATAACATTTTCATTGGTGATAATAATTCGCGCGCTATAAATATTATGAAACTGAGATGAATCGTTGCCGATAAACTCTGACTACAAATTAACCACCACAATATGAAAGTTACCAATAGCCGTAAAACCACTTTCACTACCTAACTTCAACTCATTTCACGGAAGAATTACAAAACCCCGGGTTCAAAAAGAGATATTTAAGCCGGTTTTTTAAAAAGAACCTCTTCCTCGAGGAATGTACACAACATCAAGCGAACGAGAGTCAAATACCTCGCCAATGTTAGCACGTCCTCGGGCTCAATATGAAGCCTCCCTCTTGGACACGGAGGCGCTACACAAAAAAGTTAAAAAAAAGGAATAATCCTTTCCCGACCCCTCCCGCTCCTCGTGTAAACCGAAATCAAGAATATATGTTTGAACGGCCACTTACTCCATACATTCCCTTCCCATCAATTTAAACCGCGTACCCCGCCAGCCACCCTTGCTCGCTCTAAAACCCTCCCTACATCACCCCTCAATCCCTATTCGCGGACACGCAAAATTCTCATTGTAAATGCATGGGAGGCCAGAGCTGAAACAAAAAAATCGATGAGGGGAGAGGGAAAGAGAGGGGGAGAGAGGGAGAGGGAGAGAGGGGGGGATAGAGGGGGGGGGGAGAGGGGGGGAGAGAGAGAGAGAGGGAGGGGAGAGAGAGAGAGGGGGAGAGAGAGAGAGAGGGTGGAGGAGAGAGGAGGGGAGAGAGAGAGAGGGTGGAGGGGAGAGAGAGGGAGGAGAGAGAGAGAGAGAGGGAGGAGAGAGAGAGAGAGAGGGAGGAGAGAGAGAGAGGAGAGAGGGAGGAGAGAGAGGGAGGAGAGAGAGGGAGGAGAGAGAGAGAGAGGGAGGAGAGAGAGAGAGAGAGAGGGAGGAGAGAGAGAGAGGAGAGAGGGAGGAGAGAGAGGGAGGAGAGAGAGGGAGGAGAGAGAGGGAGGAGAGAGAGGGAGGAGAGAGGGAGGAGAGAGAGGGAGGAGAGAGAGGGAGGAGAGAGAGGGAGGAGAGAGAGGGAGGAGAGAGAGGGAGGAGAGAGAGGGAGGAGAGGGAGGAGAGAGAGGGAGGAGAGAGAGGGAGGAGAGAGAGGGAGGAGAGAGAGGGAGGAGAGAGAGGGAGGGGAGAGAGGGAGGAGAGAGAGGGAGGAGAGAGAGGGAGGAGAGAGAGGGAGGAGAGAGAGGGAGGAGAGAGAGGGAGGAGAGAGAGGGAGGAGAGAGAGGGAGAGATAGAAGGGTGGATGATACAAAGTCGATCCACACCTACGCACCCATCCGCCACCACCGCCACTAGCACATCCACTCTTTTATCATTCAGATTTCCCTTCGGAGCACACTCGCCAACACGCAATGAGGAAAATAGGAGAAAAGGAGAGGTGAAGAGGGAGATGGCGGGGAAGAGGAATAAAAACATTCGCGCACTGGGAGAAGAGAAGGAACGAAAACAGTGCCCAAATCATTTTTCACTTGGTTCAATGGCGCACGGTCCGCACCCATACCTCCACACTTTTACCAGTCCATCCCCCTACACCCCCTTTTTCCCGCTCTCCAAACATCCGACGCCTCTACCGCCCTCGCGCGGCGGAAAGGGGAAACAGTGGGGCAGCGGCCCTTTCTCGAAAGTCCGTTTTTAATTTGCCCCCTCTTTCTCCTTCGCTCTCCCCTTCTCCACTCTCCCTTCTCACTTCCATCCACCATTTGCATACGCAGCGGATGTGCGAAGCCTCGCTCCGGATGCTGAGCCAAGCAAACCCGCCAGCCTCCTCTTTCTCTTACTCTCACTCCCTCCCGTATCAGCCCGAGGGGGGCGAGAGAGGGATGTAGGAGGGGAGGGTGTACCAAGGAAAACCATCATCCACTCGAAAAAATATTTCAAAAACCCGTTGGAGTTATATCTATCGCCCTTTCTCTTTCTCTATACCCCTCTCCCTTAATCTCTTCCTCACCCTCTCTCTCTCTCACTCGCAAGAGCAAATCTTTCGCTAATAAGCCGGAAGCACGCCGCCGTGGCCCGCCGGATTTTCGTCGTTGCCAGATCCAGTTATTATCGAAAAGATGCGATGGTGGGGGTGGGAGGAAAACACGGCCTTTTTTCAAATTGAAAAAGTTCCACCGGGTTGGAGGGAACTTTTTTTCTAATTCGGGGTAAGACCGGCTGGGTAGGCGCAAAGGATTGAGAAGGGAGGGAGACGGAATCGTGAGCATCGTCGGTTTTCCAAAGCAGTGATAAAGCGGCGAAAATTTCCACGCTCGGGTGAGAATTTTCGAGTCGGTCCGAAATCCCTTTAACGTTCGAATGGGTATATCTTGAGGACTTTGCTCGAGAGGAAAGCGGAATAATGTTTTATCCTTCGAAAAATCCATCAGACGAAACCGCTCGCACGGCGCGTGGAGATTTACCTACGGGCTGAATCGGGCTGTTTATTGCGCAGGAAAGAAAAAGTTATCAGCGAAGAAAAAAAGAATACAGCTTTGCTCAGCAAAAATTTAAAACAATCTAGCATAATTTTTCATAAAAACGACGGATGGAAGTATTTGGACGTCATGAATAAATTTATTAGTAATATTTAATGTAATTACACAGATATTCAATCTAAAAAAATAGATGAAGTAGAATAATTAATTAAGCCTGAGGTTTGCCCCATCATGTTATGCGTAAATGAATTGTAAAATGAAAACATTACATTTAGTGACGCAAATATATTTCAGTAGGCTTACGTACTTTGAACATGGAATGAAATTTCAAATTTGAACCGCTAAATCCTAAATGTGAATACATGGAAGAAAAAATCAAATTGTACAATTAAAAAACTCAGTGAGATGCCTTTGAGGTTCCTCGTCATACATTCCATAATTTAAAATAGCCTCCGATACTGAATATTAAACGTAGATGTCGCTTGCTATTGCCCCTGATTATTATTTTCAGCAGGTAATGGTTATCAAGCGCAGCATTACAAAACGACACACGATGCTTCGATTACACTTCATTTCATTAAACACGAATTATAAACATGAACTAAAACTAACCTACACCCAAAAATAATAATATGAGGCCACAAGAACCACTATACGCTTAATATTTGCCAGCTCCATCCCTTCGCAAAACAATTCCATTCATTTACGTCAAACTTTATGGCAACGAATTCCAATTAACCTTGCCATCTCAATATCGTGTTCCTCGGACGCTCTCCAGGATTATCCGGATGATAAAAATGCCCCTATCCGTTCACCACGGATCCTATGAAGAAAAAAAATACCTACGAGAAGACTTCATTTGTCGCGTATCTTCCGGAGGAGAGAGGGGCAGGAGAAGAGGGAATCTACGAGTTAAGGGATCCCCTCCGACTCGAATTTTCGAGCAATTTGAGCGAGGAGATGCTCCCCCGTCCTCTTGTCTCAATCTCCTGGATATCCACGGAGCGCCATGGATTAGGGAAGGGAAGGGTGGGAGCAGTGAGAGGGATGAAGTGGGGGAGGGAAGGGGGGAGAGGGGCGAAGAAAAGTGGGGAAAAGCGAAATGAGAGGGATGATAGCTACCGCGCTTGGTCGGCCTAAGCCCGACCGAACACCGCCCAAGCCCCGCCCTCGCCTCTAACCTCGCCCTTCTCATACTACAAAACACGCCAGAAAGGATTACGCTCCCCCTCTCCACCTCCCATCGCCGAAATCCCGCCGCCGACGCCCTTCGATACAGAATCCTTCTTCCGCCACTCATCGCCCTCCAAATTTCGTGTTTTTAACCAGCTTTTCAATAGGCCACGGGCGAAGGGAAAAGAATTACGCCCGATCTGTTTCGGAGAAAGTGGAAGGGAGATGGAACCTCCATCACACCCCCACCTACAGGAGAGATAATTGCATTCACAAATGGTGCGCGGAGCGAGCTTGGTGAGGTTCAATTTTTTTACTCCTCTCCGCCACGCATTGACGATGCGAAGGTAGCCGAACGCACACTCCCTCTATTGGCACCTTACCCGCTACGCCTCCGCATCCCCTAACTCTCGAATTAACGGATAAATAGCGGAGAACGATGGAGTTGATAAATAAATTCATTCCTTTTTAAGTTGAAAGAGAGACTGATTTTTCCACGGCATATTTAAACGACGGGTGCAATTTTCCTCATTTTTACAATACTGCGAGGAGCCAAAGTCATTAAGCGGTGATTATATAGATACACGCACTTACTGTAGCCAATTCGCCTGTGGTAACGAATAATTTTCCACGCTCTTTACTTTACTTAAGGACTTCAGATATATTGTTATATTTAATTAATTTAACTTTTATTACGTTAAAAACAATTTAAAAACTAATCGTCGTCAAAATAACCTGCCCATACAATGGGAAACCATCTTCCTTAAAAGATTTGAGAAAGTGACTATCGATTTTTCGAGAATGCAACTACAGTTAAAAATTCTTCAACAAAAAATTCACAAACCGTAAATAAGTAGAGATTGGATGGATTGGGTATAATTTTAAAGAAAATCGCCGGATGCACCGAAATTTTCAGATTTTTTAAAATTGGCAGAAATTTATTTTCATTTGCGCGGATGCCGGAAAATCAAACATCCATCCAATAGCGGCGCGCATTGTTGATGCACTGAATTTCATCAGGAGGGGGCACGGGGAAAACTGAGATAACTTCAACCCAGTAAATATTTATTCCCGCCGCGTTTTCAGGGTCCAAATTATAAAAGAGACGTAATTATTTCCTGGACGTGATTTAATACGACCGTTGTTAGTCTAGGAATAAAAACCTTTTCAGCTCACGCCGCCGAAATATCATTTTGCTGCTTTAAGTTTAATTGAAAACCTATCGTTATCGGATAGAAATTGATATCGAAATCGGCGCCCGTCGTAAAAAATATAACGAGTGTTATATTTTATTTATCTCTTTGTTGGCCTGTTATGAAAGTTTGTTCTTCACAAAGTTAGTCTCACAAATATCGCTACACTATGATTACTGATACTGTTTATTCGGCGTGGAATTAAGGAATAGCATAAAACAGCTAGCAATATCGGAATAGAACCCTGCTTCATCTTTTCACATAGCAGAGAGTAATTTGGAATCCTAACGTTTAATGGGAGGAAAAAGTGTATTGCATGCAGTTCCTGAGTTCTACACTATTAAAAATTGCCTTAAAAACTTTAACGGAATTTGTTTACGTAAACAGTCTGAAATAAAAGGAGCTTAAGTGACATGAGCGCAGAAAATTTATCTTTTTCAACTATTTGAATGACTGTACGTCACTAATATGTATGTATGTTCTTCACACAAAAGCGTCTTCCTGAGCGCATTCATTACCTTACCAAATAAGCTCGGCACACTAGCCTTGGCGCCCTGTTGGGAGCGAGCGAAGCGTTTCATTAATACACGCGGACCGAGCGAAAACATTCGCGAAAAAAAAGTTTCCGCACTTCCTCGCAGCATCCGATTTCCAGACATGTCGCAACCGTGTACCCTCCACTCCAGACGCGAATTGGTTTCGTATATACGATCCCGCCCTCAACGGGGCAATATTTTTCTTGAAGCCTCTAAGCTCTCGCGAGACATTTATTCGCGATGGATACTGCAAACAAAAAAATATCGGCAAAGCCGCTGCTCTCCACCCTTCCTCTCGCTCCCAGAGACGATAGAGACAGGAAATGAATTAAAAAAATACACGCGAATGCGGAAACGAAAAACATCTGTATCGGGCTTCCGATTGATTTAAAGAGAACGAAATTTCAATTGCGGAAAAAATCCCCTTTCAGCCGACTAATGACTCTTCTGCGCGGGAGGATAGATGAAGAGAGGGAAAATAAAAAGAGGGATGGTCCCCCAGACGGGCATATCGGTTCCATTCGACTGTGGGACCGGTGAAGGGGATGGGAAAGTGCTCGGAAAATAAAAAATCAAATGGGGCCGGCGCCGACGGCAGAGGGCCGAAAACCGGTCTGAAATACGCGAGGGGATTATGAAGGACTCTTCACTGCCTTTCAATGGGAAATTCCATTTTTATCCCCACGAAATCCAGAGCGGAGAATCGATCTAAATTATCGCACGGGAGACCACCGAACGGCTGGAAATGATAAAAAAGAGAAAATAAAAAAGAAACCCTTCGGTTGTCATTAGACGATTCAGCAATTGCTGATTCGGACAATCGATGCTGAGTGCTTAGGAAAATGACTGATTACTCCGATAAAATACATCGGTATTATTTTCACGCCATAAAAACGGAATGATCGGATTCCAACTCTATATTAGGCTTGCGTTAATAATATCAATCGGACTCGCCCTAGGATTAATGAAGTGGATTAAAAGATGACGCGGGAGGAAAGCTCCGGCATAGTATCCATAGTCGCATATTATTTCGGTTTTAATAGGAAGGAACAGGCATCGTAAAAACGTTTCGAGGAAGGTCTTCATAGCAGAGGGTTTTAATAAGCCATGCGTAAATACACTACAGCGTCATCAACGAAGAAACCATAAAAAGTTACTACTAGTAACTATAGGTCTACCGCGATCAAAAGAACATTTTGGGTGTACAGTGGGTCTGGCCTAATCCCTCACTCCACTTGGCACCCTCCCCTCTCGCCCTTCCTTACCGCACGGGCTATCGCTGTCTCGGTCATTTTATAACTACACTGTCGCTAATTATTCGCAAAACTTCGTCTAGGAAGCAACTGTAAATAGTGATAACTGACAACCTAAGGAGGAGAAGGATGGGCTGGTAGTGGGGCGGAAGAAGTCAAGATGACCGAGGGAACTTCCACTTCGTGGCGGAGAAACTTCCCCTCCGTGCGCGGCCGAAATCCGCGCATGTTCTTATGCTTGTGGCATACCTATAGTTGCTAACTATTAACTAACTTCAACACTGGCAGTTACAATATGTATTCCTCGCATATCTGTAAGAAATATACATAGGTGAACTTTTACAAATTTATCAATGAAATTATCTATTAAATAGTACTAACATGAACCTTTCCATAATTATCCCCAGCTGCAAACATGATAAAACGAAGGATTTACATTTCCATTGATTCTTTCGAGTGAAAGGTATTGATAGAAAAATGTGACAGCTCGTGCATTTAAAATCACGAGCATTCATTCACGAACCACTGATTAAATACAAAGTTTCAAATTATACTGTTTCTCTTTGAGTGAAGTCGCCTATTAATACCGCCTTCGCATTCAAAAGTAATCCACAGTGACATAAACAAAAAAACAGCCCTAGATTTTTTATTTTTACCTTGACCGACTAAAGTCTAACAAATCAAAAATAAATTATCGGCCAGTGTCCGACTTTGAATCGAGAACCATATTTTTATCACACTACGCGGAGATCAAACTTCGAACAAATTCAGGTGCGTAAAAAGTCGGAAATAAAAACAAGCATTGTCTTCTGTCCTCAAAAAGCGCTGGCACAGAAGGATAAAGAAAGAGAGACGCATCGCATCGAAGAGATTTTTAGCCGACGCCGAGCAGAAGGGAAATACCTCCATCGCAACCAATGAACGACCTTCCATTGAAAGCCAAAAGAAACGCCTTTAGAGAAGACCTTTACGAGAGTAAAAATAAAACCGGTCCGACCTCATCTCCGCGGAATCTACCACACACACACACGCGCGTGCGCGCGCTCACACACACACGACCACCCTCCTCGCATCCCTCGCGTCCCCCTACTCACCCCCTCCGTAATCCCACTCCTATCTGTGCGCTCCTCCGTTTCTGCCTCCCCAACCCCCTTCTACTCTGTCTCTCCGAGTCCGTCTATGCTCTTCCACCTCTTCCCCCTTCCCTCACCCTGCATCTGCCGTCCTCCCTTTTCCTCTTTCCCCACAAATCCCAGCGCTCCTGTTGCGTTTGGGGACGACTCCCTAGGGAAGGAATTCATTCCGCTTTTATTGCGGCATAAACACGAGAGAGATGAGAACTACGCCCCGCCCCTCCCTCGGCGCCGTCTACCTCCGTCTAAAACCCTCTCTCCCCCCTTCCCCATATACAAACCTCCCATCTTTACCTCTTCAACCCTCTCCATAAGTCTATTCCGATAGATCCCACCCTCGCTCGAACCCACCCTGCCTTCCTCCGTCTCTTTCCCGGTAATTCCATTCCGAGAGCCACGCAGAGCAACCCTACCATCCTTCTCCCTCCAGCCAATCTCACTTGCAGGGAGGAATATGAGGAAGGAAAAGGAGGAATTGTGGGGGAGTGAGAGAGCGCAAGTCGAATGGAGAGAGAACGAATGAAAAGACGGGAGAGACATATGAGTGGTTGGATGACATGAATGAGAGGAAAGAGCATGAAATAAGAGGGAGCCAGAGAGAGGATGGAATATGAGAGAAGAGAGAGTATGAGAGATGAGAAAGTACGAGAGAGTGATAGGTACGGAGAGATGTTGAGAGAGCGAGTGATTCTAAGGAAGCTGAGAGAGAGAGATGTCGAGAGAAATTCTGAGATAGAAATGCTAATAGAAATACTGAGAGGATGTTGAGAGTGATGCTGATGCGAGTGATAAGTGGAGTTCGAAATAGAAAGGGAGGCTGGCAGAAAAATGAAGACGGAAGAAAACATGTAAAGCAGTGTACGGCAGGCAGAAGGTGAGCAACAGAGGTATAGCTTGCGGGCTTTAAGGTGGCAGTCGGAGAAGCGTGAGAGGGGAAGGGAAGGAATGGGAAAAAGAAATTTTAAGGGGAAACCGGCGTCAGAGCCTATGCGCAGTAACACAGTTTTGTTCGTACGAGTCCAAGTTCGCGCATCAAATACCCACACCTAAACCCCTATAGGCAGTCCCGTCTCGAGAATGGCCTCGTCCTACCCTAAATATGCCTACTGCGCATTGCTAAGTTAAAGCGTTATAGATATAGCCTGAGAGGAGGGAAGACAGCATCAAGGCGAGGAAGGCGGAGTATGGGAGAGAACGCCCCAACTCGACGATCCTCGCATCCTTCCCCTCTATATACCCTCCCTAAACCACCCACTCCTTCCCACTATCTCTCTCCCCTTCTACCTCACGCACTCCTCTCCCATTTCCACATATATCCACGGGCCCACCTTTCTCATTTCCTCCCTCCCTTATCCGTCATTCTATCCCGAGTTTTATGTCACCGTTCGCCTGGCGTCATTTGTTGCCCTCTACTGCTCCGCACATCCCTTCGCATTCTCACCGCCCTCTCCTTTCCACCATTTCCATCATATAACACCCTTAATCCCACTCCCTGTCCCTAGAACATTCTCTCTTCCGTCCACACTCTACTCAAAACCCGATCCTACTAAACCTTCCAAGTCTATCCTCACCCAATCTCTCTCTACCATATTCCTCCGAATTATCCCAATTCTTTCTTCCTCTATCTCTCTCCCCTTTCTCCTTTCCACTCGCAGCCCCTTCGCTTTCCCTACCCCACGCTCATAATCCGCTCCGATTTGCATCACACCAACTCTTCCCATCAAATTTATCCTCGTCTTCAAAATAATACACCCGCCGTTCTATCCCCTCCCCTCACTCTCTCCCCAAAATATAGATTTGTTTGAATCCCTCCACCTCATCCGAGTCTTTGCACCCAACTTGCCCATTCTATCTTTTTCGCTCTTTCTTCCTTAAAGCCACTACCACTTTTATTTCGTCGTAATTTTCCTGGAGGAATTCGACCCGCGACTCATAAATATTTAACGTTTTTCCGAGCAACAAATGAAGGTTGCGACAACGTTGGGGCTCAAGTTGGCGCCGTTTAAAAAGAAAGAACGCTTTGCTTAAGCGATTGAATCGCTCCAATAAGATATTTATGGAAAAAACCGTCCGAAGGTTACATAAATTCTTCGCGTAAAATTTTCTCTTTAGTCTCTTGCAAATCGGATCCGACCGTTTCCTTTTTTTCGTCGTTTATCTTTCCATTTCATATTTGTTCTTCATAAAGATTCCTTCAACAGACCAAGTATATCCTTCTCGGAGCGACTAAACACCCCAATAAATCTCAAATATCCCAATTTCCATTCCTCCTCGTCTTCCATTTCCTCTGCCATTCCATTCCTTTCCTCAATCGCCTATCTCTCCTCACTTCCTTCTCCCAAACAAGTTTTTCCCCTCTAGTGCCCAATATTCCCATCAGCGCTTCAAAAATAACACGTACTGTTTCCGTCTTAACTACCTCCTTTAGCAACTCCTGTACCTCTTTCTATTCTTATCATCTCCTCTATGAAAAAGAATAAAATAAAATTTTATGCGCTTGTTGTGATTCATAGGCAGTAGTACCTTGCGTAACGCGGGAGTTACGTTCTTGGTATGGGGCACGTTGGATAAATCCGCGTTGCGCAAATTAATACCTTATGGGAAAATCATGTGTTCCTATACGCTACCAACTTTTCGTTGAGTAAATAAATCCCGTATTTATTTAACTGTGAGAAGTCAAATCCGAGTTGGAGAAACCCGCGTTTAGTGCATAACTTTAATTTTATCTAAAGGCTATTGAGCACATTTTCTAAAATAAATTTCATTAATTAATTTCAAAGCTTTTTACTTCATCATCGCTAAGCTTTCTTCCAACTATGATCAAGGCATACGTTTAAATATTTTCTCCTACTTCAAAAAAACATTTCCAAAATTTTTATAATATTACTTATTACGATCCATTTCATAGTCAACGATAGTTCACCTAAATTCTGCTTTACATTCTGAGCGTGCCCTACAAATATGAATTGAGATTTTAAAAAATCCTGTACCTAAATCGTTCGATCACGAATTTAAAAAAATTGACAATACACGCAGAGCTTTGTAAAATGCCTCCATTCCCCATCGATCGAACCATTTCCTCGAAATGGCAGCTTTTTATCGCTCGATACGCATCGACGATGAGGAGGACGACCGACCCAACCACTCCGGCGCCAATCCCTTCTCTCCTTCTGATCTCGATTCCACCATCTTCTCTTTCAATCTCTACCGCCGCGCCCTCTTTAGAAAAAGAGAAAGAGAAACCTCCCGCCACCCACACCATCGCGGGGATTTCTCCGAAATGCTCCGCGAAGCGAGAGCCTCCCTTAGAGCATTGAGAGCGGCGCCGCATCATTCCTTGCAATCCCAGCCGCCGCGCCTATTCGAGTGCGGTGGCGGGTGCCGCCGTTGAGCGCGCGGAATTCTGGAGGATGGAGCGCGGGTGGGATTGGGGAGGGTAGGGAGATGGTAGGGAGATGGTAGGGAGATGGTAGGGAGATGGTAGGGAGATGGTAGGGAGATGGTGGCGAGGCGGGAGGGAGTAGGGGAGGCGGTTGGTAGATTCCGATGAAAAGACTTATCCCTCTGCATTCATCCCACCCCGCCCGCCACGACTGCCACCCCTCGGACCTCCGCCCGCTTCGCCGAAACCCACATACTCCTCCCCTCCCACGCGGAAAATCTCACCCTATCTCCACCTCCCCCACTCTTCTACCCGAACAACCGCCCGTCCTAAGCGGCGTCGGTTTTTTTAACGAGCGCCGCTCACTGAGATCATCCACGACGGAGTGAAAGGAATGAAAAGGATGAGAGAGTGCGCGGCCAAAGCTACTCTCCAGAGCGCACCACTCATCCGAGCTGGCGGGTGGAGAGAAAGATGGAAGAGAACGACTCGACTGAGAGAAAGCGAGTGGGAGAAAGAGAGAGAGATGGGCGGGAGAATGAGCCAAAAAGACATTGGGGCGAGGGAATGGGGAGCGAGGGAATTTGGGTGGGGGGAATAGATTCGGAGATGTCGACTTACGGGAAACCGACATCACTCCCACGCTAAACTCTTTCGCTCCCTGAGAGGGTAAAAGGAGCTGTCGTCGAATCGAGATCTTCCACGAATGAAAAGGTGTTTAATTATTATAAACGAACCTCGTTAGGCCGTGCGTTGAGAAAGCGGGAATGAAAACAACTTGAACATGCACCGAACTTCTCCCGTTTTTGGGGCCGCATTTTGTGAAAATGAAACTTTCTTGGCTTAAAAAATTTAATGATATAAAAATCTCACAGCGTTTGGAATGGTAATAAAAGTGGGGCATGAGGAAGATGACAAGCAAAGACGTCTGTTCAGTTCTATGCAATATGGAATAAAATCGATGCGAATTCCATAGTAAAAAATTTGATGTGGCTCCACATGACTTTCTCCATACCTGTACTTATTTCTAACAAGATGATCCAAAAGGAACTTATGATGCCTACTTTCCATTTAATCATTTATTTAATACTTATATTGGTTTTAATAGCTTTAAAGTCATCGCGGATATGTACCACTTTGTGTTCCCAAATTTCATAATTTAGCGTTATAAAATACTACAAACGTACCTGTTATATTTCTAAAAATTCCAAATAGGTTAAATGATAATGAATATTTTAAGGAACTGCGAGAAAATTTTAAGACTTTACAAAGAATAGAAATACACTCATACCGTAGCGTTCCGATACTGGATTTAGCCAGAAATCTCCAACAATTAAGAAAATAAAAAGGAGCGTTACTAAGACGTAACAAAGCGTCAATTTTTAACGATAGTCGCCGGAAGGTGGTGGCAGCTAAAAAAATTAGTTTTCAAAATGTGTCTAAAACAATGCAATATATGGGGAAATGTTTCGGACAAAGGTTGTAGAAAATTAAATTTCCTACAACATTTATTCCAATATTTTTGACATTAATCAAATATTATAGCAAATATTTCAAAAACACAGATAAGTGACGAGAAAACGCCCACTTCCGGTAGACCGATCTTTACCAAAAACTAATTTTCTTGTGACTTTCATAAAAATGTTAAATATAAAATTTCGCATTGATCTGATTAATAGTTCTTGAGTTAGAGCACCCACAAAAAACTGTCACGCACGCACGCGAACACCCACACGCACTCATCTAGAAAATGGTTAAAACGTGTTCAGGGGATCTCAAAACGTGTATTTCCGTTGAAATCTCAAAATCGATTTTTTTTATGAAAACAATACTTTCCCCTATACTACGTATGGAGAAAGTAAAAATAGATGATAAGAGTAAACACCCACTTCCGGTTGACCGATTTTAGCTAAAATCTAATCAGTTCTTGACTTTCTAATACAAATGCAAAATATGAAATTTTTTGCTGATCGGATTATTAGTTTTTGAGTTCGAGGGCCCACAAAATTCCGGTCACAAACAGACACACCCACAGACATAATCGAGAAAATATTCAAAACGTGTTCAGGGGATCTTAAAACATGCAATTCCGTTTAAATCTCGAATTCGATCTTTTCATGAAAACAATACTTTCACTCTACTTCGTATATGGAGAAAGTGAAAATGATCCGCTCATATAGATTAATATAGTTGTATTATTTATAAATAACACGAAACTTATTTTACTAACATAAAAAATAAGTCTAGTTACTATGGGACTGGTATCCTGAATATATCTGAACAATACGAAACGAGGCTCGTGAAATTCCTTTCGAGTTGCTAAAATGACAACGCAAATCTCTAACAGACTGATTTTAATGTAACAGTCGCGAAGACTTTTCGATATCAATATGTAACCTCAATGTCAATCTTATCAAGGACGTAAAGTTAAAATATAATAACACAGCGCCACAAAATTGTATGCACTTGGCTCGAGACTATTCTGCAATCTTAATAACCATTTTAAGTATCTTCATGGATACCTACACCCTTCCGCTTTTTTCATTTCACGAGACGAAACACGAGAAAACGCACACACACGCCCGCCCATCCAATAAGCTCGCGGAACATCCATCCAATTACACGCACCGCGAGGTTATGTACACATTCACGTCCTTTTCGTATGAGATTTGTTGAGCCGAGGATTTTAATCGCCGCAATACCGCAAGCCAATATAATGCATCCCTCTTTTAACGACAGAACCTGAGATGGACCCTTCCCGACAATAAACAAACATTTATTTCCTCCGTCTTAAATGGTCCACCCGCCCAACCCACCCGTAGCCAGGGTTACAGTGGAAGACGTCACGTGGAAGAGCTGGGGGGAGGGGTAGAGAGATAGAGGAAAAATAGGGATTAGAGAAAGGGGAAAGAGGGCAGAAGGGGGGAAGGGGAAAGGAGGGCAGAGGGGGGGGGGGAAGGGGAAGGAGGGATAAGGGGTTGAGAACGCCGCGGATCAAGGAAATTCCTGCAAGGCTAGGGATCAACCGGTTGGAAAGAGGAGAAAGGGGAGTGGAGATTTAAAGAAAAAGAGATTCTTTCATTTCCAAGGGATGACGAAAATGGCTTCCTCCTGGAAGTTGGAGGAAAAAAGAAGTCGAGGAAGGAAAAGGGGAATTGATTCACTTTCATTAAGGCGAGCGCGTGAAAATGTTGAAGGGTTATTTTCAACGAAAGTAACAAATCGTTATTTCCGCTCGTTGGGGGGGGGGGGGATTTCCTTGTAAGATGTAAAAAAAACTGATTAAGGGGGCAATGCGTGACAAAAGTAGAAATCGGATATTACGAGTTATAAAAGACGAGATGAAAGTCTGCTGACAAAAATTTTCACTATTAAATTTGCTGCTCTATCAAGTTTTTAAAAGGTTTCATTTGATCATGCACATTTTAGGTAGAAATATGCGCAAGCTATAGTGCATCTCTAATAAGGCAAAATTGCTCAATGTCAGCGAAAAGAGCGATTATTTACCCCAACATATACAAAACTCATTCTCATTAAAATAAACGTGGTTATTGTAACATTAAACAAGCAAAAGTGAGTCAATTTTTTAAACCCTGCATAAGCACACCGGTTTTTCTGAACTTCCTCCATTGAGAAAACAGTATAAAATGATCCGATCCTCATATTTTTACCCGGTTAATATATTCTCCTCCACATTTCACAATATAATTTTTCTTATTTGAAAAAATACGGCTTTCTTAAACGGAAGCGGAATATACCAAACGTTATCAAAAATCATTACCAAGACCGACTCTTTACCACTTCCCCGTGCTTCCTCCTCCGCTACTAAACGCCTTATGGGATGTTCCAAAGCGTTCCTCCGAATGTGTTACTCGCCGTGTTTAAGTCGGGAGATACGTCTCAGACATGTCGCTCTTGTTGCAAGATATGAAGGACGCGTTCTATCCACTAATGGATGAAGAGCCGTGTGACACTGGCAACCTATCTCTCTCTCTATTCCGCCCGATTGGTATCGCAAGGGATCACGGGAGCGCCGCTGTCTCGCGGAAGGATGGGATCAAACAGTGGAAGCAACAACAGCAAGGGACCCCGCTCCAATCCCGCCCGACCGCTCCGGAGACTAAGAAGGGATTCCCTAGAGGCGACAGAGTATCTTACCCCGTTTCCCTCCTGTGCGGTAATGGATGACGGGGATTCAGAACCGCCTACCACGTCACGCCACGACTCGCGACTATTACCCAAATTGACAGTAATACTGAAGGTTTACGGAAGCCACGTCTTTCGCAGTTGATATTAAAAATACTCACCTGACACTTTTCGATTCGAAAGGAATTTCGAGTATGTGGGACGAAGAACAGAAAATGCGGAGTGTTGTCGTGGAACTGGAGCCGGAACCTCGTTGCATATTTTAAAACACGCCAATCACAGGCGAGCTTAAAGTTACTTCGGAACTGTTTGGGAGGAAGGAAGTAAACGTACCATAATTTATGAGGATCGGACTGCGATTAGAGTACGAATTGGATGGATTTCAAACAGGTAATAAAGATTTAATGAAAAAGCTGATTATCAACTGTTGACGATTATACCGGTTACCAATTGAAATGTATATACTTAATGTTAGCGCGTTGAAAAAGAGACATTCGAAAGGAGAAATCAGGATAAAAATTTGATTGAGACAGTTCGTCGAGAGATAATAATATCCCAACACAATGGATTTAATTAGACATACTGTCTCCGTGTAAATCATAAAAAAATTCCGTTTACCAAGGTAACAATCGATGAAAATCTTAGACAAGTTACACTCCAGAATCTCTTCAGACGACCGTTAAAACTCGAATAAACAGGATCCAACATTGCAATTCGTAACCCGACTGGGAATGATGGAAAATCGATAAAGATACCCCCTTCCACCACGCGATACACGGATCATTCCCTTAAAAAGTGCGGATAAAATAGTCACGTGGAGAGGACCGAACATGACCACTCGAGTAAAAATGCTCTCTCGAATCAGCGATTTCCGAGAAAAGTCAACCTGAGCCAAGGGAAGGGAACTCGACGGAGAGGGGGGAGGGGAGGAGACGGGAGGGAGGAAGGAATTGGAGAAGATAGAAGGGTTCGGTGGTACGCTCGCAGGACGAGACCTGGCATCGGAGAAGAAGAGAGACTACGAAAAGCCACATAGCTCTCCAGATCGACCCGTGTTTGCCCAAAAAATGAGTCAATTTTCGCGAGGGTCTTGTCGGAAAAGGGGTGGAAGTGAGGGCTTCTGGATAGAGGAGAATGAGAAGAGCGTTGGAAAGTGAGAGGTGAAAAAAGAAATTGCGAGTTTGAACTCTCACCGTTCCCGAACGCACCCTCCATCCCCTCCTATGGGACCATACACTTCCGCTAGCCACTCCCCTGCCCACTCTCGGTCCCTTCCGGGCTTATCCACCTTCCCATCCCTAGCAAGCCTCATCGTCCTTCTTCCCTCCCCTCCTTCACGTCCTTCGCAATCTTTCTCTCCTGCAAACTCCCTTTTCCTCTTCATTCCTGTACTATACCTCTTTCTCCTCTCAAGCTCTTGGCGAACGTTAGACTAAAGGTGGGTTAGTCGAGCTCGAAAAAGTAAAGAAGGAACATACTCCGACAATCAGACACGTTTCCGCAACAACACAAGTTATGGAGTCGATATTCTATTTTGAATCGAAATGTAGATTTTCTACGCGTTCACTTTTATCAGCAATTTTTCCCTTCAAAATTCCTTAAAATTAATCGATACCATTAAAAAATCTCGAACAAGCTAATACAAGACATTCAAACGCACTGTCCTCGGGGCTCAAGCTATCCGCCAGTTCATTAAGAGCGATCTCCTCATTACTTTGAATCTACTTTAAGTAGAAGGAAAAGAGAACGCGTACCACGAAGCAGTAAAGAGATACGAAGTAAAATAAAAATGCTTAATATTAAGGAATTGAATGATAGTTATATTTAATTAAAATAAATACTATTATTAGAGGTAGTAGTGCAATTAAGTATCAACATAATTTTTGCGCTAATAATCATGCCATGGTACGTCAAATATTTTGAAGTTATCTATACGGCTCTTGAGACCCCAGGGCTAACATAACCCAATTCCAGGGAATTATTTAAACAAAAAAACTAAAAAGTTAGTTTTCACAGGATTGATAACTAAGAAAAAAATCTTAATTCAACCAGTGTTAGATCTTCTGGATTTGGGGAACTTGACACGTTCGACCGAAAAAAAACTTGAAGAAACTTTCACAAGATGGATTATATTTTTCAAACAATCGATCTCATCATATAAATCAAATTTTGCATGCTGAGAAACACGATGTGTTCAAGTGTTCAATGATTTACGGCCACCGTTCCCATTTATCGGCAATATTTGCTTGGATCAGCTCAATATTTATTCTCTTGTTTTGGAAACTGAGTATTGTTTCACGTCGGAAACTTTCAAATTTGAAAAATGTTACGTTCAGTCTTCAGAACAAATGCTGGGAAATTACGACCGCAAAATATACGAGTAACTGCTTCAAAAGTGTATAAAATTGAAGCATAGGTAAAATGCGCTACATCAAAAAAGACTCGATTATTCAAAGGCATCAACCCCGACATGAACAAGATATAATCACATAAATGTAAAAAAATTATATAAGGGGGTCTAGTGGTTTGGATATATTTTAGGAGTCTTTAAGGTCGAGGAAAATAATCTACCTATGATAGAGCATTTTAGACGCAACATATTTTTATTTCCATTCTTCGCAGAGCATAAAAATTGTTTTTCACAACTAAAATATTAACTAACTTTTGAAAAAGTCATTTCACACTAGCCAAATTTAATGTCCCTTAATTCGACATTATAAATTAGATGACATAAATTCCTCCCGCCTTCAATTCCGATTAAGCTTGACACTTTCAAATTGGGTTGTTTTATCATATATTGATTCCAATGGAACATATTTAACTAAGTACATAAAAATAACCGAATACTAAGGGAAGCGGAAGACACCACGCTCCCCGTCTATTAAACACTCCGATGATCTCAACGTTACGAAAGAAAACGATATTCCATGAAGGAGGGCGGTAAGGTGGAAGAAGCAACGTTTCAGCAGAGAGAACGTCGTGTTCAAGAACTACATGATGGAAAGGAAGGAAATGTAAAGGGGGAGAGAGAGAGAGGGAGATTGTGCATAAGAGATGACCAGTGAGAGAGACCGGACGAGGAGGGACAAAAGGGAGAGAGTTTCGAAGGAGACGGGGGAAGAAATGTGGGAAATTGATAGAATTGGGGGACAATAGGGGCGGAGAGGAGAGTTGAAGGGAGAGAAAAGTGATAGAGAATAAAATGATAGGGAGAGAGGATAGGGGATGTAGAGGAAGGACGAGAGGTGAGAGAGGGAGAGAAGAGGGTAGCGAGGAGATGGAATGGTGGGAGGGATAATGCGGAGTGGATGGCAGGGTGAGTGACAGACAGACTGCTTCTCCGAGGCCAAGGAGGCGAGAGAACGGGCTAATGGGAGAGCGACAAAGTGAAGGGAGAGGAATGGAGAGAGTGAGAGAGGAAAATGGACGGTGTATACTGTGGGGCGATTCAAAAAGGCTGAGCAAGGATGATGGCCGAGGAAGGAGCTTTAAACCTTCGCAGAGGACGTAAAAAAGCCAGAGTGAGGGAAAGAGGCAGAAAGAGAGAGGTTACGGGATAGAGGAAGAGAAAAAGGATGTAGATAGTAGCAGGAAGGCGAGAAGAGGAAATGAGAAGTTGGAAGTCGAGCGTGAGAGAGAGAGGGAGATGGGGCAGCGAGGGAAAGGAGAGAGAGAGAGAGAGGACGGAGGAGAACTAGGGCGCTGAATTACCAAGCTAAATTAGGAAAAGTTGGACCGGAGGGAGAGAAACCTCCTAACAATTAGCTTTAAACATAATTAATTTAGCACGGATATAAAAGGGCAATTACGAATGAGGCATAAACAACCCAGAAAATATGTTTCCGCAAAGCCGCGTATATTTCGGAGAAAAAAAAACTACATCCCCATAAAAAACCATAAGGACGTATACATCAAAATATTCCTTTTCAATGCGCGGGGTTTTCAATTTCCAAACAACTCCCGAAAATTTCCGACACCACCGAAAAAAAACTCGACTCTCGTATCTGGAATTCTATCCCGAGAGAAAAATAAGCGAACTTTTTCATTTTTCTCATTAATGGGTGCAATAACTTCTGCTGTTTGAGAAAAGCCCTTTTAACGAAAAACAAAAACACAAACACGCAGCCGACGCCTTGAAATGCTTCGTTAGCGCGGGATGAAATAAAAGTAGGTCGGAGTGGTAAATCAAACCGAAAATGTTTCACACAATTTGCTCGGAATGGAGGAAATTAGATTGCGGTCGGACTCGAAGCGATCAAAAGCGCTGAGCTTCCGGATCTGCCGCGTTTGAAAAAAAAGAAACGCCGAGTTCGATTCCAGAATCTGGCATTCATGCTCTTAAAACACTGTACGTATCTACCTCGCCCCTCCCGATTCACCCGACCGCATCAGAGACGGAAACGGAGCCGCGCCATAGGCGAAAAACAAAAGTTATGGAATGACAAGATAGAGTAGAAGTAAGGGGCGGACGGTAATGGAATGGCGGCGGAAGTAATTGAGAAATATGGTCGGGAGGGTGAAAGAGAGAGAGAAAGAGGGTTGTTTTGGTTGGAGAGGATAGCATAAGGTTCACGAATCAAGAGAGATAGGAAGCGGGAGAGAGAGAAAAACGGGGATTTCAAGAGAGGCAGAAATTCCGTTTTAAGTCGAGCTTAATCCCATTCTCCAGCTCAGGCCTTTCTTATCACAAACACTACGGTTCTTTTTTTTTTAAATAAAGCCCAGAGAAGAAAAAGCTGTGAAAGACACTTCGTCTTCAATTGCAAAAAGTAGTTTACTAAATGGTGAAGGAAGACGGATCGTTGTCTTTAATTCGCGTGAATATTTTTGGTTCTATGGCCGAAAGAACATATATTGAAACTTCAACTAAGCGATCGTTCTGAAGAAAAATAGTCGTTTGGAGGGGTGATCGTTTAATAGTTTCAAATAATACATTTCTGTTATGTTTTGATAAAAAAGTCGTTAACAGAGGTGGTCGCCAAGAGAAACATTACCGCAAAATATTTTTCTCTTGGTACACTGAGGACTACACCAAATACAACACAACAAGAAGAACTTTTCTAGTTCTTACATAGCACCGAGTGATTTTATGACACAGTATAAAATAAAAGCGCAGGCGAAATACGTCTTGCAAGTAATGGATGCAAAATGAGAAACGCATTAAGTGAGCGAAGAGTCTAGCTACTCGACGTAGATCTAAAACCCCGGATAGAGAAAGAGAGAGTGAGAAAGAGGGAGAATTTACGCGCATGTAAAGGGAGGGGAGGAAGTTGGAAGAGGTCAAATTGATAGTTAAGAAGGATAAGCTTAGCGTCTGGAAGGGAGGGAGGGAAGGAGTGAGGGAAGAGAAGGGGCTAAAATGATGAAGGGCAGCGGAGATCTGTGGGCGAGGGAGAGAGTGGGATGAAATGAGGAGATTGAACACAGAGAGAGAGAGAGAGAGAGAGGCGGATGAGATGAGACTAAAGAGCAAAGCGAAGGCGAGAAGGGACAAGTATGACAGAATATTTTAAGCCTGTAGAGAGAGAAAGAGGAAGAGCGAGTATGATAAGTGATGGAGAGGAAAGGAGAGAGGATAAGTGAGCGGGAGGATGAGGGGGAGAGAGGGTGGATAGAAGGAAGGAGGGAGAGGAAGAGAATAAGAGCGTCGGAGAGGAAGAGAATAAGAGCGTCTGAGGTGATTGATTAATGTCTTATCTGGGTAAAGTTGAGGTTTGTTATCCCCTTCTTACATCTATAATTATTTTTCACTCATTTTATAACGTATTAAAGGAAAACAGGAGAAGAAAAAATTTAAAATATTATAAGAGTTATGATTATTCAGTTAATTTAAATAGGAGAGAGAGGGGATGAGTGGGAGGGAGGGAGAAATTCGGAGAGAGGGAGATAAAGCGGAGAGTATGAAGGGCACCACGGGATGAATCGCGCCGAATTGAAGTCGTCGGGAAAGTTTCCGGTCATTTCTCACTCCCCATTGCCGACCATCCACGTAGGAAAAGAGGCCCTCCACCTCTGTCCTACTACGCACCCACCCCTTCTTTCCTATTTTACCCTCATCCTCTTTCCACCTTCAGCTATCTCCCTCCTCGTCCACCCCATCTCTTTTTTCATTACCCTCTTTTACCGCAAGAAACGACGCGATTTGCGAATCGAGGACGGGCACGGTGTTGAAGGTAAGAGGGGAGGGTTCGCTGATGCTAGGGAGTATTGGATATGGCTTTAAAAAGTGGAAAGAGACTGCGAAAGAAGGCTGAAAATTGTAGAGATGGATGGGCTTGAAGAGAGGAAATAAAGATGGAGGTATGCGATAAGGATGAGAAGCATTTAATAGGATTGGAGGCGCAATCGACATAGCAGAAGGGATTTGGTTCAATGTGAGGATTATGGTTAAGAGTAGGTAGATAGGTATTAAAGTTGGATAAACTCGCGATTGTTGGCAAGCGGAACTATTGAACATAACTGGAAATGTTGGTAACTGGGAAAATATTGGATGTTGGTTGATACTGCATGGTGTTCGAGACTAGTGTAGGACTAAAGAAGTGCCGAAATCTGCTTCCTCCAACATTTGACTATTTGAGCGATCTGAATTATCGATAGGATCATAAAAAATGAATACGGATTAAAATTGTGGGATAAGTATTAGAATTACGGGATGAACTGAATTGAGGCTTGGCAGAACTCATGGCACAACCCAGCAGGTTAAAGGAGAGTTTTGGAGAAGTGGGATAAAATACCAGACGTAGGGTGTGGTTTGGCGGGTGGAGTAGGATATCGTAAATGGATGTTCGAATTTGATAGGAGGGAAAATACAGTTTGAGTGACTCAAAGTGAGAGAGCGAGGGGAGTGCGTAGGAAGTATGTGTGCATACGAGGGAAGGCAGGAGCGTGGGAAGGGTCTCATCGTTAGAGAGGGTTGTAGAGGCCTGTGGAGTGAGTCCGCCACGCAGCATGGTAGGTGCGCTCAAGCTCTCAAGAGTTAGAGAGAGCGAGGGAGAGATGGAGAGGGGCCATTAAAGAATCGAAGAGACCCCTTCGAATGACGGGTGTGTGATCTTCTCATGGGGTCCACACAAGCACACAATATCCACCGGAGAGGAGAAAGGGATGGAAATAGAGAGATGGAGAGAGGAAAGAGACAGAAATGGGAAGCGGAGAGCGAGGTGAGAGAGGATAGAGGAATAAAATATCCTTTATTTTCTCTCAAGGGAGAGGACGACAGAGAGGCAGTAGGAGAGATATGAGAGAGCGGGAGAGAGGAAGATGGCCAGAATGAAAGAGAAGGGAGGAGAGTTAGAAGTAGGAACGTAAGGAGAAAGAGACTGGGACACAGTGGCCCTTCCCTAACCGCAGCATTAAACAACCGGAGGCCGTGTGTGGCGTTTCCAAGGCAACGGGAGGATGACGCGGTAGTGTGGGAAGGACAGGAGAGCGAGATGGAGAGAGAAGGGAGGGGGTGGGGGAGAGCTTTAGCGTAGGATGTTCCGAGTATGAGAGAGCTGGACCCGAATTCCCTCCCCGCATCCATTCGACAGACCTCATCACATCTTTAGCCACTAACACAGGTGCACGGTCATCCAAAGAAAGCTCCGCTCCGGGGCGGGAGTTATGTAGTGGAGGGAGACGACTGCAGAGGGCAGCAGGAAGCAATTCCGACCGCAGAAAAAAGAAAAGATCGATACTTATGTACCGGAAAGTAATCAGGTTCTCACGAAACTTTTTCCCGTAATGAACGGATTTTTAATTTGTTTCCACAAATTAAACTCGATTGTTAAAAAAATTGTAGTTAATTTAAGCTTTAATAATCAGCGTAATATACGCAACGAATCTAAAATTAACTAATATAATGCTCGATGTTTTTCTTGTCATTTCCATTGAGAATAATAATCAATTTCGACGTAAATAATTTTATAATATTAGAAAAAATAGGAAGGCTATCCGATTTTCTTCCCTTCCAACCATGAAATGAATAAATTATAAATTCCATAACGATAAACGATGTATATAGATAAAACGTATGCCAATATCCTTGAAAGGAATCACATGCCAATAAGGTCAATACCTATGTTTTAATTTAGTGTCTGTCATGATAACAGAAAATTTTACAGTTAACTCTTTAAAGACATTTTGACTTTGGCTCGATACCTTTTTTTCTTAACAAATAATGTTTTCAAACAAAAAACAATGCGCATGTTTAAACGAGAAAAATGTTATCGTAAGTAAATCTACAAGCAGTCATGATTATCAAAACGTAAGTTCCTTATTATTTAAATGTGTAAGCTTGATGACAAATGAGTCAAATGTCCGTTAAAGTCCCAATTAATCCGGAAAAAAATCAGCATTAATCAAGACAACTGCGATTTAGTCCCTTTTTTAAAACTAATCACAGTCTCTCGCGAAGATTTTATTTTTTCTACCCCACCAAAACTACGAGAAGCAATCCGATGGAGGGTGAAAAATATGAAATAAATTCGGAACCATGGCGCTCAAAACTCTAATAACTGGAAATACCGCCGTTGCACGGAACGAATCGAAGGCAACGGGCGGGGGGAGTGGGAATGGATGACGCGCCTGTACATCTTTATCTCGAGCGCTATTGGTAGGTCGGAAGCCAACTCAAAGCGGATGCTATTCGACGGGAAGTGGAGCGGAAAGGATGCAGGGGATGAAGAAGATGAGGCAGGAGTGGTCGGAGAATGAACTTCCAGAATTCTCCCACTCCCTTTCCTCTCCCACTCTCCTTACCCAACTTTGAAGGGAACTCTACGAGTCACCCACCCTCCCCTCCCCACTTGTCCCCCGGAATCCTTTGGATCAACCAAATAGCCCAGCCTCCTCCAATCTAGACTCCCCCATTCCGTCGTATGAACCCCATACCCGTTCTGAAGTATCAACCCGACAACTCCCTGCACCACCTATGCTCCACATAGGCCAACTTCCTTCCGAGAGACCGGAAAACTAGAAGAAAATTCCGAAAGGGAAGGGTTATTAATTAGGATAGCCTCCTCCATTACCTTTTCTTCTTATAAAGAATCCGACTAGGCTAATGGACCGAGAAAGCTAAAGTGGAGTTTAAAAATTACGCCGATGCAAAATTTTCGATAGCATGAGATGAAAATGTTGGAAAGAAAAATCGCGAGTCACGTTTCACTAGAGTAACTGAATATTAACGCATCGCCAATCATTCGACTGATTTCAGAGGAAAATTCAAAGAGGAATCTTCTGCTGAATAATATTGAGAAAATGAAGCTTGGGTTCCCTAAAAAAATGAATGAAGTGAAATTTAAAAAATGACATGAACTTGGAAATCAAAAAGTTCTCTTCAAACAGAAAATCACGGTTTTTATCGCTAGAGTCAAAATGATGAATCGTATTTCTTTTCGAATAAATGAGAAAGCGGATTCAAGAGCTCACATTAACGTTAGGTATTTCTTAATGGAAAATTCCGTTACAACTACGGCACGAATTTAACATTTTCAATTGTATCCGCTTTTGAACATGCGTCCTAGAGGATTATATTTTTATAGAGGCACGTAAAGCTTGGGTAATATCTCCGTTTTGAAAGAAAATAAAACGAAACACGGCCGTAATGCGAAAATCAGACAAGTCCCCTTTCTTGCGAGACTGTCACACGTCTACTTGAGCAAACACGAGAGGAAGAGAGAGAGAGAGGATAAGCTTTCGCAGGAAAAGCTCACAAAATCATTGTAGTCTCATCTCCGACATTTCCCTCTTCCTTTTACATTCCTATATCCCACTCTAATCTTCCCTTCATCTCGCCTGACTCACCTCTCCAAACCCCCTACCCTTCAGCCTCTCCCTCACACCACCACACATCCGCCGAAGACTTTTCCTCTTTCCCATCCAGTTTCTCGCTTGCCACAGCCTCTATCATTCCATTCTATCCTCTTCCTCCTCCATTCACTCCCATCTTTCCCGCCCACTTCGTCACCATCCTCCAGCACCCCGTTCCCTCCCACTCTCGACTCAACTCTTCCCTCACATTCAGAGATAGACTTCTCGTCTTTTGGGACGCAACTCATCTTTCTTCTCCGGAGAGCAATCTCGTCTTCCTAGCGAGAGATGGAGCTCCGAGTAAGCAGCAAAGAAAGCGAGGGAAGGCTAGTGGGAGCGTGGAGAGAGGAGTGTGAGGTGGGTGACACGCGAGGGCAGGAGGGGCGCAAGGGTAGGAGTGAATGGAAGGAATAGCCTTAGACGGAGACGGTTGGACTTGTATTGGGCTTTGTCAAACATGAGAAACTATTCCCAACTCAGATATCATGGCTAAATAATCCCTCCGGGATTGAGAAACTGCTTCCATTAGTGTTACTATTTAAAACGGACAGACTTTCCTCGACGCGCCTTACTAAAATATAAAGTTGCGAACGTTTTTTCTTCCTCTTCCCTTGATTAAAAATAAATGATTTCAGCTAAGCGTGAATTTCCAGACTCGCGCTAGTTATATACTCCTTTTCTGTGTGCTAAACGTTATGCTTGAACTTATGATATCCTTCTTTAAATTTAAATATATTCACCGAAAGGGAACATTAATTTCCTTTTGTGTTATATTTACAATCAATTTAAATATTTATGTTGACCTGCAGCAGGCAAAGAAAATAAATAACAACTCTACACTGGCGTTACTAAAAAATCTTTGATCGAGTTTGCACAGATTCGTAATCTTTTTTCAATTCTAAAAACTTGAACCTAGCAACACGTATCTAACATATATACAATTTCATCCTTCCATTCGTGTGTGTGTAAACATATATGTAACTCTAAAATATATCTATGGCAAACTTGAAAAGTTTGACGTCATTATCAGCTCAAAAAGTCAGTGCGTCAAAGCTTCAGCATCGATCATTGACAGCGGAAATTGAAATCACAAACTATTGGTGACAGAATCGAAACTTGTTCCAATTTTTACCTCATCCGACCAATTTTAGGACGACAAAATAATTCTGTTTATTTTAAGTCTTCCAGCACGCTGTAACATTCATTACTCGTTCCCGGCACCTCCCCTGGATAAACCGACCTTCCT
Source organism: Tanypteryx hageni (assembly GCA_028673005.1). NCBI lineage: Eukaryota > Metazoa > Arthropoda > Insecta > Odonata > Petaluridae > Tanypteryx > Tanypteryx hageni. The sequence goes on along the minus strand of CM054112.1, from coordinate 72,395,988 downwards.
ACAACCCGTCTCAAAGGAAGATATTTTTTCTATTTCTAGAATTTTCGAGCTTTCAAATTTTACCCAGGAAAAATATTCCCTAAATGAGTTAGCACGAGTGCAAGTCTGAGGATTGCGGGGTGGGAGAGGACGAGGTAGGTGGGAGGATGGTGCTCGGATTTGGAGGCGGCGAACGGGAGTGCGGTGGTCACGGGTTTCAAGGACGAAGAGGGACGAAAAGTTGCTGGTTGCACACGTAGAGAGAAAGGACTATAGGTATGCCGCAAACATAAGAACATGCGCGGATTTCGGCCGCGCACGGAGGGAAAGTTCCTCCGTCACGGAGTGGAAGTTCCCTCGGTCATCTTGACTCCCCCCACCGCACTACTAGCCCATCCTTCTCCTTAGGTTGTCAGTTATCACTATTTACAGTTGCTGCCTAGACGAAGATTTGCGAATAATTGGCATCAGTGTAGTTGGAAAATGACAGAGACGGCGATACCCCGTGCGGTAAGGAAGGACGAGAGGGGAGGGTGCCAAGTGGAGTGAGGGATTAAGCCAGACCCACTGTACACCCAAAATGTTCTTTTGATCGCGGTAGACCTTATAGACCAGAGGAGATTGGCAAATGGCATTTAGGGAGGACATACAGAGAGAGAAAGAGAAGTGGGCGGAGGGCAGCAGAGATGGAGGCGGGAGGTGAGGCAGCAAAGATAGGGCTGCGTCGGGGACGAGGGGGTGGGTAGAGCGAGGGAATGGGCGGGGGTGTATGGGGCGTGATGAGACGAAGGAAGGGATTGTCTCTCGGGATTCGCGCTCAAGAAAAGTCTCGAGATCTGGCGCGCGGAGGCACTCCGAGGAGAGACGAAACAAGAGACGGTCGGAGGGAAAAAATGACGGAATGAGAGACGAGGAAAATGAATTAAATGGTTTCCCAGTGGCACAGCCAAGCTTTTTGCGCGCGCGGAGGGTGCTTGGAGGAGCGAGAGAATAAGACTACGTTTTTGTCTCGATCCATCCGGTCTAAAAAGAAATACGCCTTATTGAATAAAACGCCCTGCAAGAAATTCCTGAGAACGGTAGAGCTCATTTCTGAACGAAAAATTCGAAGAAAAAAGAAATAAATATTGGGACTATTTTATATTTTACGGAAGAATAATATAACTTAAGTTAATTGCGATTTCTACAAAAGGATAAAAATAACTTCATATAGCAACCGAAAAAATGTAGATTCTCACAAAATCCGGAGTTATCCCAAGTTGAAGAGGATGTGGATTATGGGATCAACTGCGTAAGTAAACGTTTCAGGCGAAGTTAGCTCTTTTGATCGAAATGAAAATAGCGAATAACTTTTCTCGAAATTCGAAATTCCTTCCACATTCAGGAACAATTTTTGAAGATATTATCGTGAAAATTCTATAAAGTCGCCTTCTCCTATAATTATAATATATTTCAGCCTCAAAAGACCGAAAGTTTTGAGAGATTTGGCTGAGTTAAACATTCCCGATGAGATGAGAGGAGGAGAGAAAGGAAGTCCGGGTGGATAAAAGAGAAATGTAGAGGACATGTCCGAAAGGGAGAAAGAGTGGGTGAGAAGAGGTCTATGTTCTCATTGAAAAGGTAAGCGGAAAAGACTTGGAAGTGAATGGTGTAAGCCGAGCGAGTGTGAGAGGCACGATTTACGGCCATATTGCACGAGGAAACTCCGATCTGCAAAATCGTAAATCTCTGGGAAACTTCTGTGATTGTAATGATGGATGGAGCCATTACACGGAGAATTAGATCAGGAAGAGATAATGTCGGATTATGATCCTCCTCCGGTGAATGGACGAAAGGAATCGGGCCAATAAGCCAAGTGGGTGTAATGGAGGCGTTTAAATTGATGGCGTGATCCAAGGACCCTCTTATAAAAAGACCGGAGCTAAGCTCGAAATTTGAACTCCGTCCGTTCCTAAAAATTTTTACAGCTATTTTAGCCGAGCAACTTAATGCATCTAAAACGCGGGCATAACTGACGGTATAAAACTGGAGATGACGAAAAATCTACAAAAATTGCATCCCAATTGACGGGAAGAAAAATAAGGCTTTGAGAAATACCGGATAGGAACCATTTACTTCATTATATTCAGGATGACCTTTTTAAGTTAAAATCATTCTATAATTTGAAATTTTGATCGAATTGTAAACATAACGTTTTATTGATTTATTAAAAAATATCTTCGCCATTTTGGATGCACAACTGTGCATGGCGGAGTATGTTGGAAAAAACTACAAGCAATGTGGCGGGTGGGATGTCGGCAATGAGGAGTGATTTGTTGTTTTCCAATTCATCCCAAATGTGCGTATTATTATCATAGGAATTATCCTACACCCAGTTCCGAAGAAAGTAGTCCAAAAACAGATATACCAATTTTCATGCCTAAAGTTATTACCGACCAAATTTCAGTATTATAATTAAGTGCCCTCACTTAAAATGATCACCCTGCAAAATCTTTCGGTTGCTCAATGTTAACATACCATCCTTAATATAGTGAGAAGGTAAACGAGTCACAATGAAGCTAGCACGTGCGTGTCGCTGAGAAAGTTTTTAGAATCCGCCAGTTAAAAATTAGTTGGCGGCTAATCCGCCACATCGGACGTACCGTCCCACAAAATAGAACTCGGATAAAAAAATGAAGCATTTCAATTACCGTCCTCAAACTTCCACGTGTATAAATGCCGGCGTCTGATTTATTTTCCGTTGTTAATCTCATCCGCTTGTCTCTCATCAAGTCGGTGGAGGAAAGGATAAACTTACTCCAAATATTAGTCCATGCGAAAGGAATTCGGTTTTGAGCGACGAATTCACTGAGCCGAGAAACAAGTTGGGTTAACGAGATAGTCCGGGAAATGCTACAAAACCCAAGTAAATAAAAGTTACGGAAGTGAAAAAAATAACGGAATATCTTTCTTTCTCTCTCTCCTCAGAGAGATATATTTTAAGGACGCGGTATTAATGCAAGGCTTTTTCTGATGAGAAAAACAAGAAGGGGTGGGTTGGATGACTAATGAGTAACCGTAAGCTGAGTAGGAGAAGGGGGTGGAAGTCGCGGACATTACCCGGAGAGGACGCTAAAGTGTACGTTGAAGCGGGGGGGAAAGGGGAAAGCATAGGGGGAGGGGAGACATCGAGAGATCTCAGATGCAGCTGTTCGCTGACCGTACTCGACTCAAAAATGAAATTTGTGCGCACCATAGTGGGATGGGAGGGCTAGGATATTGTCCATTACCTCACTCGAGGTGAAACTGTTCCCCATCTCACATAGTGATACGTTTTAACTCGAATAAGTTTGCGGTGAATTTCAACTTGGCATTTAGGCCAAGCTAATTTTTTTATTCTCAAGCAGCTCTATTAAAGCAAATAGGAAAATTATTCCAGCGTTTTAACAATGATGCTACTCGCAGAAGGATAAAAACTAAAGACCACAAAATTGAGTCACGCCAGTACGAAGTTGCTACAGAACAAGAGGTTTCCAACCTTTACAGTGTTGCGAGCACCGACTTATGTCCAAGAATATCTAGCGGGCACCACTATACTTGTGCGAAAATAGGAATAATCATAAATAAAACCAAACCAACATCAAAGTTTTTACTAACATTCTTCAATACGTTTAAAAGGAAATGGACAGAACAAGTTAAATTTTTTCATTTTTTAAATTACCTGTGCTTGGAATCGAAATTAAGCATCGCAGAAGAACGATGACTTTTAAGGAGAGCACCGGGGTAGGAAAATAAATAAGTTGGTGAAGTGAGTAATGTTTGGCGATAGTAAATCCTCATTTGGGGATTAATACGAACACGTTTAAAGAAAGGGGCACATTTTTGTACTAATTTTATAAGTAATGAATTAAGTGCAATAAAAATTACTTATAATGTAGTAAAAACGAACCTCTTTAGGATGCGCTCATCATTTCGTTGCAATGAAAATTCGTTCTAACAAATATCGTGCGAAATTATAATAATATACAATTATTCATTCAAGTAAAACTTTTTAGATGTTTTCCAACAAAGTAGTTATTACAATCTGAATGATGGCAAAGATAAACTTTAAATTGATAACTTAATACATGCAAATTAATATAAGTACGTAAACAAGAAGTCCAAATCAGGACTAATGCAGGCTGGTACCCCAAATTTGACGTCCCGAATTGATTACTTATATTGACAGGAAATGTTTTAGTATGTGTTAGTCATTCCAAGTAATGATCATACCATAAATACCATTTGTAATTCATAGTTTATCAATGATAGAGAAAAAATTGGAAAACATATTAATAGAGCATTATCGGGTTTTAAATACTAAAAGCAATGTCAAAATCTCTTTCGGACATTATATTTTGTATGTATTTTTTAAAATAAACGAATTTGATAAATGTTTCTGTTTATACGATAATATGTATGGATCAACTGTCAACTACTGAAGGGTAGTCGAGTGGAAAAGAAAATAACCCATTTGTTCACTCGTCTAGGCTCGAGCAGAGTTCGGTAATAATCGTCTCCATGGCAACAATCCGATAAACGATTTAAAACGCAAAAACGCTATGTTTTAGTAAAAATTCAAGAAAATACGATCAATTATCCAACTTCGGCGAAAATAATTAGAATCTACATTATTTTCTCCTTAAAACAGTACATACCTCGTTCCGATATCACAATTTTAAGATATTTTAAAGTATTAAAGGAAATGATGGACTGCACGATGGACTCGAGACTTCCTATGTAAAACAAATAGAGAAAAAACGTTCCTGGAACTTCAATCTTCGTCAAATAAAATATAGCCCGGAGGTGGGCCCTGGCAGCGCGAGCCTCATACCAAGTTTAATGAAAGTTGGGGACACACACTGGACCATTTCATAAGGCTATGTTTACTTTGGAAACCTGTCTAAAAAAGGAGATTTGAAAATTATTATAACTATGGGAGGATGACTAAAACTTGTAAATATTTTAACGTTATAGAATTTTTACTGCGGTATTCTTTGGCAATTTATCTAAAAAAATATGCATTTACAAAGTTAATTCCACGTAAGTTTCCATTAGACAGCAAAAAATAAAAAAGTGGTGATTTTGTGACGTGGGCATGAATTAAACCGCTATACCTCATCAAAGCATATACGCCAGAAGAAAGCATTGACGAGGCATATTATATTGTACGAAACACTACCCTAAAAATCATTTCCGTCGCTTCCATCAATCACGATCAATAAAATCTAAGAGAAGCGAGTAATCTTACACTTCCGTTTCTCCCGAAACAACATATGGATGGAAATCTCGAAGGGAAACATGGCGCGGAGAGGAGAGATATCCATTAGACTGACAGGAGCGAGTCGACGCTGTCTTGGCCTCCTCAACACTTATCCGACCAGACAGAGGCGGAGAGAACAAGTGTGAGAGAGATGTGGAAAGACAATGAAGAAAACAGAGATACAGAAAAGATAGACACGGAGGCAGAGAGCTGTGGGAAGGGACAGCCGACCGCCCTCGGCATCGCCATCGACGCAATCCTCTCGCCTCATCTTCCTCAGCAGCCGTACCGGGACACCTTCATTAGCGACTGGAGATTTAAAAGCCCCGCGGGCAAGAAGGATGAGGAAGAAGGGACGCAGGAGGAGACTAGCGATGGAGATGAAGAAATAAAGGAAAAAGAGCGAGACTGCAGCCTGGGTGGCAGAGGAAGCAAAAGGGACAGCGGGAGGGAAGGATGGGTAGCGGCGTGGGTGAAACATGAACGCGGTGAGATATGAGGAACGGGGCTAATGGGGCTCAGCACTTGCTATCTCCCCTCAGGCACTCGCCAACGCCCCGACGACTACAGGACTCCCTCCTCTCTCCCCCCCCCCACCTCCCCTCCTCTCTTTCCGAGACTCGTCTCCGAGGGCTAGCGGACCTCAGTCCTTCCCTACCGCCCCACCCTCGTTTCCCTTCCCAAACCTTCCGGCCCACCCATCCTTAAGCCGCGGTCTGGGAAATAAATTAACTCTATTTCCATTAAGGGGGAGAGGGGAGAAGGAGATGCGAGACTCCGTCGGAGGAGGAAGAGGGAGAAGAAGATACCGCATTAAGCGTTTTGCGGAGAGGAGGGGGAGGGGTCTAAGGGGAGTGGGAGGACGATTTCGATGGGAGGAAAGAGTTAAGAGAGAGGTGAGGAGAGTGCGTGGTCGAGATTTGTTCGCTGGTGCGATAAACATGGACCGGGCTGGGTTTACGTGAGGGCAGATATGGGAGGGGGAGAGAGAACTCCTGCCACTTTTTTTCCTGAATCGAAAAATAACGAGAGATAAAAAACGGCGAGGCTCGACTGCTGTGGAAATTAGCGGTGAGATCTCCCCTGACCTCATCTCTCGTTCGGGAGGTAAAAATCCTCAACCACTCGTCGCTGGAGTGCGAGCGTTTGAAATTGAAAAGCCGTGTGTGCCGTGGTCAGCGGTTCGCTCGTCTGGAGGCCACGCGTGGCGGCTAGCGAGCTTTTTAATGAACAAATTTCGAGGGATATGGGAAAGAGGTGAGAGGGAGAGGAATGAAAGGCGAATGGGAGACGAGTGTGGAGTGGAAAAAAGCGAGAGATAAGTGGCTGGGCGCAGCGGGAAGTTAAAGAATCATAGCGAAGGAAAGATTTTTTTATTTCGTTTATTTATTTTTGCCACTGCCATTGTTGTGATCCCGCCGTATATTAGGTGAAAGGGTTTTTTTTGATTAATTTTATTAGTTTGACCTCGTTCGCGATTTTAGCATTCATATTAACAGGAATAAGACTGAGGATAAATAATAAATAGTTGATTTTGCTTTAATTAATGACGGTGCGTTGAATTTCGCTACACAAAATAAAAGCTACCTTTGGCCAAACAGAGTAACTTATTTCTATATAAAAATATTTCACTTGCAAATGTATCTTTCTTTGATCATACGAGTAAACGCACTTTAAAATTCTCCATTTATGCATTATCGATTTTTCTTCACAAACAATTAATTGTTAAATACACCATAAAATCCTAATCAAGTATTAATGAAGAACAATATTAACGACGTCTGAATTTGATTTTAAAAAATAATGAAATAACATAAGAGAGGAATATGAAAGTTTTGCTAGTATTTAATATAAATTAATCTTAAAACAATTTCGTTCTTTCTGCTAAAAAAATTAAAACCCAAAGCTGCAGATCCATTATCATCAAAGAAAAAATAGTACAGCATTAAACCATACTCGGCACATATTGATAAAGTAAATTTTGCTCGTTGAAACTAAAAGTAAAAATAGTTTGCCGCTGTATATCGTAATAGCGTCACCCATTACACCGTAGGTTTTTTTTGCTGAAAAGAAACAAATCACCTAACGACAAAAAAGAAAAGAGATATGCATCAAACCTAACGAGAAAATTGCAAATAGTACCGGATGTGAGAGATAAAAGGCGAAGAGCGTTATTCGAGACCATTAAAAAAATCACTTCCCGCGCTCTCCCTATGACACGGGAGACGCATACATTAAACAACGAGAAATATGTTCGCAAAACTGTGACACAAACCGAGAGCGGAAATCCCGACCTGACTAATAGCCGAGATTGGCCGAACTAAAAGGGGAATACGGAAACGAGCGAAGACAGAAAGAGAATTTTTAATCCGCGAAAAACTTTTGCGAATACCTAAACGAACTAAATAGCATCAATTATTACTAATTATGCTAATTAATGCATTTAGGCTAAAAATACGAAAAAATTAAAGCTTCAAAAGCGGATTTAAAATTCAAAATCGCGAGCACTAGGAAAGAAGACGTGAAGCGGTCACGATATGCTCTATGCTTTTAAGTGCGTCGTAAATTGGAGGAAGGAATAGAGAGGGAGAGAGAGAGATATAGGAGTGGATAAGAACGGAGATGGAGGAAAGAGAGAAAAGAGAAGTGGAGGGATCGTTCGTTAACACATCGCCATCACGCGCTCCTCCTAGAGCCGTCTTGCACGATAGCGGCGAAGCGAGTAAACCGCAGTGTCATTTAAACCACGTCGAATATCTCATTTGCTTAAAGTCCTTTATGGCTAAGCCATTCATGAGGGCAATAAACAAACCCTCTGGGAGAGATTTTTACCCCTCTCGAGCGCTTTTACTGCACCGCGAGGACTAGAGAGACAGAATAGCGACTGGGGAGAAAAAACTGATTCAGACGAGAGAAAATTCAGGAAAACAAACGACAGACGTGGTGCGAATCTGCTGCGTCCCGCCCCCTCTTCTCTTATCTTCCGAATAGCGGAACTTTGTAAACGCACTAAAAGTATACGGATGAACATCAATAGGAAGCCCTAAATTTGCATACAATATACAGGCCGAGATAACGGTTCATCCGCGTTCCGCTTTTGAATGAGCCACGTATGTCATCGGATGCGTCTCTTTTGAAATGATACGATCCATTGTTTTGAAGTTTTGTCGAAGATAAGCAAGAAAATACCAAGGAAAAATATAATTTCCGTTCATGAAAACTATCCACAGCGTGGTATTGTTCTAATATAAATTCATTTATAATAAGTAACCTGGATTGAAATCTAGATTGGCTTCCAGTCAAGCAATTTCATAAAATAGGTGTCGTTTGTTTCGTGCCACTTTGAAATCTTACGGATCAAAAGAAACTGTAACTCTGGTAACTGTAGCTGTTTTCAAAAGAAGGCTAGTAAAATATGACACCGTGAAATATTAAATATTTTTTGAAGCAAAAGCCAAGTTTACCCACTTTATATTTATCTAAAGCATGCCATTAAAATGTAATAATTTCAAGTGTTTATCAACGCCAATATCTCGCGAATAAAACTAAACGAAACTGCCTTTGAAGTCGACGTATATTAAAGGAAAACTTTTATGGATTTTTTTCATTTATTGCAGCAATAATCCCGGACATTGGACCAACTTCAAAACCAGCCTCTTTCCACGACTTCTCAATGACAGAATCGCAGTAAACAATGCCATCGTTCGGCAGTTCATTAAGCAAAGACTCAAAAGAAACTTCAACGAACTCCTTTTCCAAAGCAGTGATTAGTGCCCTCCAAAATGTAATCCCTGTCGTAACCAAACAAAAACCTCGCGCTATTATCGAAAACCAAAGACCTGAAGATAACCCACCTCAAAGCGTTCACCCTATTCTGAAACGGAATTCATAAATCCTTTTGTTATCCCCCGTCGTCTTCACGAACACTCGACTTAACATGTGCATAAAACACACAATTCTCTCCTATCAAAGAGGCAAGTACCCAAAAACCGTGGAAATTCTCGGGCCATTCTGAAGACGACGACGAGAAGCCAAACAAACACCGAACACTCTCTCCTCCAGGACATTTAGGTTGAACACACAAGAGAGAGAGAGAGAGAGAGAAAGAGACCGCAGAGCTTTTCTTCGCGAGATCGACGGAAAAGCGCAGCTGGAGGACTAAATTACATAAAACTCCCGCCAGATGGAGACAAGAGGGAGGGACGAAAGAGACAACTGAAGACGGAGAGAGAGAGAGAGAGAGAGAGAGAAAGGGGAGAAGGCGGGAATGAAAATGAATGAGAGAGAGAGAGAGAGAGAGAGAAATTGGTTCCATTGTTGTCATTCCTGAAACGCTAGCGACGCATACCTTCAAATCCCATGAATGCGTCCTCACTCGCTCCAAAAAAACCTACTCCTTCGCTTCCCCCGTTTTTTATTCCTCCACTTAAGGTTCTCAAATCCTACTCTAAATACCCCTTTTCAAACGGAGACTCTTGGAATTCCTTCTCTTCTCCTCTTACCACCTCGCTTAGCGCCCACTCCTTTCCTCCTTCATTCCGCGGACTAAAAGGGCAAAGGACCGGCGGTCGCGTGATGCAAAAACTTCCCGCCCTCCCTATGCCGCCACTCGTTCTCACTTCCTCATTTCTTGACGCTCCTCTCTCTCTCTCTTTTCACCTCTCTCCATTTCCTCTCCGCCTCCTCTTAACTTCCCCTCACCCCATTGCTGTTCCTTTATCTCTCTCAAGACTCGCTTTTTTTCTTTCTCCCCTCCTTTCTGTAACACCATCCACCTCTCTGACCGTCTCCCTCTTCATTATCTCCACTCCCTCCCTCTCCCCCATCTACTACCTCGCTCTCCATTTTCTCCTTTCTCAATTTTTCTTTTATTTTCCCCTCTTCACTTATACCCGCTTCGTCCCATTTCGCCTCACATTTTCTTTCTCGCCCGTCTCTACTTCTGTTTAAACCATCTTTTCCCTCCCCATACCTTTCCTTCTTCCGTCTCCTTTACATCAACCGAGGCACTTGTTTCTTCTTGTATTTAAACAGCCTTTCAAACTTCCACCTCGGTTGGATCGACTTCTCAAGCACAGACTTGAAAAAAATAGCTCTTTCAAATATCTGCTTACTTAATCACTTGGGATTCAAATTCCGCCTTTCTTTGCTCTCTCTCCTGAAAATACCTTGGCTTTTATATCATCTCTCAATCTCCTATCAGTTTCTTCTTTACGTTATCTTCCCTACACAGTAATCTCTCCTCCGCGAAGGTATACCTTCCATCAATTTCTCCCATTTGCACACCTATCCTACACCACTTGCCTCTTCCTTAGTTCCCATGCATTCGCATTCCTTCCAGATTTCCACCTTTAATTAATCCACGAACAATTCTTATATTTTTTCTTCTACTTAAACGTATTTTTTCCTTCAATTCACTCTCTCCCTCCCACCTCAAAGCTCCTATACCTACCACTAAACTATCATTTAACTAGCTTATCCAACCCCATCAACTCTCCCACTAATCCTTCTCCTGCATTTCCCAAACCCCGTTCCAAACCTCTCATCTTTACATCCTATCCGACTATCTCGAGCAATTGGCTTTTACCGCTCTCTTATTTTTCTATCGTCTTTGGCTCCTTTATCGCCCCTTCTCTTATCTCTATCCCATTTTCCAAGAATTCTCTCTATCCCCTATACATTTAACCACTCCCCTCTTCCTATTGCCTGTCTAACCCCCTCCCTGACTGCTTTAACTAACATTTCTACTTCTCTCTAATCTTATTTCCCTTTATGGCTTCATTATACACCTTCGACCCTTGTTCCTTTTCCCATTCCGCTTTCCCAACATTACATCCACTGTAAAACTAAGCTCCTTCTATTCCCTCCCATGTACTCAATTCCTCCTCCCTATCATTCCATTCCCCAATCGCGTGTACTTCCTTCACCTCAAGAATTCTCCCCCAGCGAATCAGCTCCTATTCCACCTCTAATCTCCCCTTACAGACTCATTCTCCACCCCATCTTCATTCTCCCATCATCTCTCCTCAGCCTTCCGCGAATTCCCGCCGCTGCCTTTCCCCCTCCCTCCACCATCTTCCTCTCTCCCCCTTCTCCATTCGCCGATATCAACACCCCCTTCACATTCTCATCGAGTTCCACTCATCCTCTAATCCTACCCTCCCTCTTCATCTCCACACTCCACCTTATCAAGGTCCTATCATTTTCCTCCCTTCTTATTCCATCTTCCTTTCCCTCTTGCTTCCTTTTCCAAATCATTTCCAAGTCTTCTTTTCTTCTTGCTTAGCGCACACTCCCGCCTACACCACCCCTCCTTCGCTGAGAGGCAACAAGCTACATTTCCTCTCGTACCACTTTCTCTCTTTCTCCTTCCAATCCTCAAAACGCACCAAAGCTGCATCCTCACCCCACCTCGCAACCGACTCACTCCTCATTAACAGCAACGATTTTAACGAGGCCAATTCCACCCAGGTGGTTATCGCAAGTGTTTCGGAGGGAAAAGCAGGAGGCCGGGGAAGTAAGAGAGGAAGAGATAGAGAGGGGAAGAAGGATGAGAGATGGAGAGGGGGAGGAGTTGTGGTCGAAGGTGTGGAGAGGGGGAAGAGAAGCATGGGTAGGAGATGTATCTGAGAGTCCTCTCCTGAGCCGTGCCACCCACGAACGTGCATGCACGGCCGAGCACACTCAATCAACGATTCCTCCTTCCCCTTCGACCTTAACTCCGCCCCTTTCCGTATCTCCACACACACACACACGCTCCCCCGCCTCCCTTCCCCAAAGACACCCGCCTTATTCTCACGGAGGCAGGTGCTACGGAGGTCGGCGGGCGGGCGGAGGGGATTTCCCCCTACTAGCAAGTTGGGAGAACGGATCCAAAGTCAAGCGTAGGTGATGAGGTTCTAAAACGTGAGATCCCATGCTCATCAGAGCTAAACCCATTCGGGTCCCACGGAATATTAACGAAGGTCGCGGTAGCAACTCCAGTGCTGAGAGCTTTTTCTCTGTATCTCTCCCTTCCTCTATCTGCGTGGACTCTGTAGGCAATTTTATCTTTCGGCGCAGTCGATGGAGTTAGTAATAACTGCTTTCCGACTGCAAACAAAACCTCGAGGCTCTCAGCAACAGGATTAAAGTTGTTTGGTCGAATTTTCAGCTTTAAAACGGCCGGTTCATACTGTTAAAAGGGTACTCATTTAACCAAACGGATACAGCACCGTATCTCGTACAGAACATCTCAATTCATACCTGAAACTTTATAAAGCAATCATACTATGTAAGCACTTCATTTACATAACATGAGGTTATAAATTAAGTGAGACCAAATCAGCACAAGACGAATATTTTGCTCATGAAATGCAAAAACTTTGAGAAGTATCTAGATAAGTAACGAAAATCAGTACAAATTTATAATACGTCAAGATGACATACTAACTTTAAAAGTTAGGTAATGTTTGCAATAATATTAAGAATTTACTATAATTAAAGTTCGATTAATCAATGAACATTTTAAACCACAAAAATTGGCATAGAACCAGTGGTTTAAATTATGGGGACAGATATTTAGGCATCAAAATATCGAGAAGTGAACTACGAGAGCGAATCAAGACAATTTGTGAAATAATAATATTCGCAAATCTGCACAACAAACTAGTACAGGATGTAACTCGATAAAACGTTGATGGGGTCAGTATAATGCTGAATAAATAGAAGAGGTTTGTCGATTTAGTTAGGAATGAAACACTAAGAATGTTTTATTTCAGAACACTTTTTTCACGCACAATATATACCTTTCACGCCCAAAATAAGAAACAGATGATCGTTAGAAAACGAGAAAATATTTTCTGATTGGTTACTCATGATTGGTAATCGTAAAGTGAGAGCCATGTTTCGACTTCTCGAATATTCAGATGCAAATGTTAAAAAAAATACATAAATCACAAATTTGTCTTCATTTTTCTTTATTTGTGAGACGGCAAATATTTTGATGAATCAATAACGTGGAATTTGCTGCAGTAATCAATGAAACGACGGAAATATAAATCGTGAAATTTAATTCAGCAGTCGCCTTAGATCTCGTTTAACTACTCCATTAAAGCGAATCCTTTTGATCACCGAGTCAATGGATATGATGCCAAATAAGTTAAATATATCGCCATAGACCTATAAAAGAAACCAAACGAGCATGGCATAAAAATACTACCACACAAGAAGATAAGCTCGCAGAGAGAACGCTTAAAAACCGTGACGTCTTCAGAAATCCCACTTTGGCAACCTCCTCGGAGAATGACTTCACCACCTAAAATTCGATCCTAGCGTAACCCTATTTCCAATTTTTTTTCGCGGCGGTTAAATATCCAATTAAGTTACCCGATGCGGACGAAGAGTTCCCGCAGAGGAAAACAAACTTCTGACAGATGAAATGAAACATTGTCGAAAAAACGCGAAAGCAAAGGCTTACCCACCCTTGTATCAACAATGTCAGCGTCTGTCCTTATAAACACGCTCGACACGTGCGCGCTGAGGGAAAGAGGATGGTGGGAGAGCGAGGCGGAGGGTTCGAATAAACGTCACCGAGCACAGGCGGGGGAAGTAGAGGGGGGCGATATCTGCCCGCATCTGCCGTAGGTGTGCGAGGGAGAGAGGCCCTTCATCATATCCGGCCAGCCCCTGGAAGATAGGCGACCCATCACGCATCGGTTCCCACGAGACAAACAGTTGAGTGACGGATGGGCGAAAGATGGCGGCGTAAAATAAATGGCAAAATTTTTTCGTGGCAGAAGAAAAAAAGGGAAAGAGGAAGGGAGAAATAGTGGGAGGATGCAAAGAGAAAAAGGGGGGATGAGGTATGAGTGGGGGGGAGTGTGAGAGAGATATTGGGTTGAGGGGATTGGCGGTCGCTAAGGGGACAGGTGTGGACGGAGATATCTAGTCACCGGTAATACATACAAAGCGGGAAAGAGAGAAACTAAAAGGAGAGAGGAGAGAAAAAAGAGAGAAAGAAAGAGAGAAAAAGAGAGGAGAGAAAAAGAGAGGAGAGAAAAAAGGGGAGATGAAAGAGCGGAAAAAGGTAGAGAGACAACTTCTATTTATATGCATCGCCCGTGCAGATATGGAAGAGGTGGTGGGAAGAGAGACAGAAATGGGGATAGACAGCAGTCGCATTGGGAGAAAGAAAATAAGACGCCAAAATCCATATTTATACTGCACGTTTCGACTTGAACAACGACCCGAAAACTCCTTTACTTTCCTACCGCGGAGTAGAGAGGGGATATGGCCCACAGAGAAGAGAGGTAACTCCGCACAGGTCGCAATAGCAAAACCCGCCATCCGAACTCGCCACCAATCTACTCCGAAAACGCTTCCCGCGAAACATTACGTGTCCCTTTGACTTCCTTCCCTCTGATGGCCCCGTTTTTCAGGTTACGTAGTGCCAGCTGTCTCGCTACATCCTTCCCTTTTAAGCTGCCGGGTTTATAATGAGAATTTCTGCCGACTCAAAGGGAAAATGTTCTTCTGCTCGGCTATTTATCGCAAACTAAATCGGAATGTATTTTAGGGAAAATTCGGTTTCCGCCAGAAATAAAGTGATGCTATGTGGGTAGCGTAAGGCGAATTTACTTGAAAAATGGAAGCATACTTATGTTATGGCTTAAAATTTCTTATACGACGGAAACATAATTAATCTTTCATACGCCATAACTTGAGTGGTACGATCAGGGCGTGGAAATCTGCCTCCTGAGGCAAAAAGACAAAACGCCGCCTCAGTTCACGATTCATAGGTACAGATCAGCGGCGATACTACCCCTATAAAAGTACCGCCTGGGGCGATCGCCTCTCAAACTCACCTCGCGCGACGGTGCTGGATACGATGCATAACTGCTACTATAAAAAAATAATATTTACTATGATTTTGGACGTTTCATCTAACACTGCGGTTGTCTAAAATCGGTAAAGAAAAATTACAGTATTCCTGAAAGTTTTTCTAAAAGTAATACCCTTTTGGCATCATCGTGTATTAACATTATTTCAATTAGACAAGTGAACAGAGGCGAGATATTGATCCATTAATTTAAGCGGTGGCCATCACTGAAATAGAATAATTCCACGAAATTTTCATGCTAATTATTATATATGAAAAGAGGAAGAGGAAAAAATAACAAATAGCCAAAAAAATTCCTCTCATATAGTCTCTTCAAGAAAAAGGAAATTTTAAAGAAGAGCGGAATCCTTTAAATCGAGTTTATGCTCCGGTTGCCAACGCGTGAACGAGTTTTAAACAAAGTTCGAGTGGATTGTCGCAAAAGGAGAGAGACAGAGAGGAAGAAAGAGAGGAGAGCAGAGGGGATAGAGAGGAGAGCAGAGGGGATAGAGAGGAGAGCAGAGGGGATAGAGAGTTGTCCAAGTGGTCTGGGGAGAGAGAGGGAAGGAGGGAAGTACGGCGAAGGGAGTAAAAGGTGGATCCAGGGAGACTCCTTTTGTCTTCAAAGTCGACCTCACAATTGAGATTTCTCCCCCTTAAGGCCTTACTCCGGCTGGAGGTCGGACCTCTCTCTTTAAACTTCTTCCACGGCCCAGCCAACACCGACAAAGAGATTTCCCAGAAGTCCGGGCGGCAATGCCCGATCGTAGCAACCAGGAAGAAGGAATAGAGAGAGGGAGAGAGAGAGAATAAGAGGGAGAAGATGGGAGAGCGCGTGGGAGGGCAAGGACGAAATGCTAGGCTCCTTGAATCGATAGGAATGCGATGGGCGGAATTCGGTTTGGTAGTATTTCAGGAAGAAGAATAAAGAGAGAGTACGGAGAGAGAAAGGAAAATGGTGATAAAGGGCGCGTTTGAGAGGGTGAGACAAGGGGAAGAAATATGAGAAAAAGGAGGAAGGAGATATATGAATTATCATTTGAGGCATGGTCGGGGAGAATGGGGAAAGAAAGAGAGAGAGAGGAGGGACTTGGAAAGGAAATACACTCGGCAAAGTTTGCGATTGGATCAATATGGCCGAAAGGGAAATTTAAAAAAATGTTTCCTCCCGACAGGGTTCGCTCGCAATTTAAACGCATCGCGACGGTACGTGAGAGAGCAAAAGACGGAAGTCCTTACATTTATGGATGTATTCAAAGATGGTAAACTTTAAACGAGAAAGGAGATTCTCAATCGGAATGGGCTTTTTAGACATAAAATAGTCTACCGTATAAAATCGCTCCGCGACATTAATTACGGGAATATCAAAGGGCATTAAAGTGGCAACATGAGCGGAAGAGAAATTTACTGCGAACAAACTTTCTTTCGCCCAGTTTAAAAAAATGTTTCGATTCCGAAGAGAAATGCCGGCTCGAAAAATATTTGTTTGGAAACGTGTGGGCGGAGAATGAATTCGTAAAATCACGGGAATATAGGGAAGAGGGAAAACGGGATGTGAAAAAAAGAAATAGAATGAAATATGGAGTGAAAACGGGCGGTTTGGGCGTGGGAAGAGAAAGAACGAGAGGAGAATGTAGAGAGAAAAAGGTGTTTAATGTAAGGAGGGGATAGAGGGCGAGATGGAGAGAAGGGAGGTTTCTAAGGATGAGGAGAGACGGCGTATGTAACCACAGACACACTTCTGTCTCCAGAGGGATAGAGCCGGAAAATTTAAGAGGGGTACGCAGCCAGAATATGTACCCAAGGAATAACTAGGTGAGCAGATGACGGGGCTGCGCGCGAGGATTTTCAGTGTCTACCGAGGATTTAAAAAATGAATCGCTGTTTGAAGTTCGGCGTGGTGGATAAATTTAACATGAGAGGAACTATAAAAAATTCTTCTCCGGTTTAGACCGGGAAAACAAACATTAAATTGTCGTTGTTCAGCACGAAGCGAAGTTTTTTTCCTCATTCAATATCTCAATGCGTTCACGAAACCATTAAAAACATTTTGACAAATACGCACACTTCATTCTCTATTTAAAATAACCGTTAAAATTATATCACAATGATTGATATAAGAGCTTCTAAATCAATTTCTTCATTCTTTCTCAAGTCATCAGCATATACCAAAATGTTGCCGTAAGTTACAAATTTATTTGATAAATATTACTGAAAATATCCGTTTATTTTTGTATTTTCAATAATCAGGACGCATTAAAAATGTCTTTACCGCATAGAAGCCCCTGAATAAAGAAATGCAGATCATGAACAGAGAATTTAAAACTGGAGAACTGCAGCAAAGACAAAATGAAATTTTTTTACGCGTCTGTTTTATAAAAAAAAGAGAAAACTTCAATTATATCTGTTTGGAACTAGAGCACTATATATCTATCCGAGCATTTATTACGGATATTCTTAGACAAAATATCACTTATTATAATTATTCGTTCTATTGAAGCGGATTCAGACCGGCCGTTAGGAAAAATGATTGTTGACTCAGAAGTAAAACAGTTGTACTTACAATAAATCACATTATAGTCATTATATCAAGCATTAAATCTGGCTTTTCCACTTTTCCTTTAGATATTGACTCCACTTCTTTAACACGTACAGAAAAATGTTTTGGGAAGAATTTATTTTTCTATACACAATTGTTGCTATTCCACATTATGCAAATCAATTCACAAAAAAATAAGCTGTTAAGACATTAGAAGTTGCTTCTTTCCGACATTTAATAAAAATTAAATTTACGAATGCATTCGATTATATTACGTAACCTGTTTAAAATACTTCGGTATGAAAATACCGGGCACACCGGTCAAATAACACTTGAGTCACTAAGAGACGCTCTATAGCTTTCTTGCACCGATCCTAGGGTTCGAATCCCCTTGGAGTGCTCTCGCAAGGCACCGCTTATCGTGGCGGTTAGGCATCTCTGGAGGCCTAGGAATAAGTAGGGAATATCTTACACGCTACGGGAGGGATGGGGGCCTTAAGCCCTTACAAAACAAAATCATGCAGAGACGAGCGCTCGTACCGCAACGGCAATTGAGTTGGGACTGTAGGCGCTGTTTTCAAATTGGACGCCCAAATCCACCAAAATCTCCGCTCCGCTCTACCCTCGCCCCTCTATCCAGGCATTTGTCCCTATCTCCACTATTTCCAGCCCCTTGCTCCCGAAATTGCTCTAATTTTCTCGATCTCTCTTTCTCCTATATCCCTTTCTACCTCCAGTCTCCTATCCCCTCTATCTCGGAGCCTTATTCCTCTTACTTCTCCCTCTACTACGCTTGATTCGCTTCACCAAACAACCCGTGCACGCCGGGGCACTAGAGAAAAGAGCGTGACTTGTTCCGTGCCGTAGGGAGACAATGACGTCGAACTCCCCCTTTTTCGCAAATTGGCGGGTGGCTCCAATCATTCCACTCTCTCCCTCGCCTTGTCCTTCGATTACCCCCTCTCGCTTTTACGTACCCTTCTCCCTCCTCCAGCCCCACATCGCCGATTTCCCAACCCGTCCGCCTCCTCGCAACCGAGGCCCAACCTCTCCGCCCCCGCTATCCACTCCTCTGCTCCGCCATACCGACTCGAAATGGTTTCTCACCCCCCCTCTCTCTCCTACCCTTGGCCTAAACCTCCTCTTCCTCCCCCCTTCTACTCGCAACAAAACCGAACGGAGATGAACGACCAGAGGCTTCCTATCTACTCTTATCACTGCGTAATGGGTGGTGGGTGTCGTCGCAATATTACGTGATGACTCACGCCTTTTTTTTACCGGCGCGCGCTTGTTTTATGCTTTTTACGTAACCCTTTTCGCCGGCCCCTTATGCCATTAAATACAATAGAACCTCCGGAGTTCGAACCGCCAGAAAAGCAGGGGCTGTAAAAATAAAAAAAAATAAATTACAAATGCGCAGTAACATCTATACATATCCTTCTTCGCCATCTCCAACGATGTGTTATGCTATGAAGCCACTTGATTATAGGAGTAAAAAAATATAAATGAATGATTTCGTTTGTTTACTTACATTATATATTAACTAAAATATTTAAAAGTTAAAAAAATATTTATAATATATTTGTATATAATAATAATACTGCATTATATCTCTCTATCTGCATAATAAATACATGTATATTTTGTGTTGAGGTTAAATTAGGAAAAGCATGATCAAGTCCAAGGTATTGAAGAAATTCATCGCATGTTAATCACGCATTTTCCAGCGGCCATATTATATTGATTTCATTTATATACCTAAGGGTTAATTTCCAGATCAAAATGCGATTTACAACAAAAACGCGCAGTTTTCTGGTCAATCAAACCATATAGTCCGTCACAACGGGAAGCAAGCGCAATACCTTAAAGCAGCCATTGACGACCTAATCTAAAAAAAAAAACGCAAAATAACACCGATCTTTGTATCTTGAACAAATAAACTCCACACGAGACGGCGCTTCCTGGGAAAAATGGGACTAGGAGCGCAGTAGTTTCGCGAAAAGGCAAAAAAAAAATTTAAAACAGCTTTCGTGACTTTGAGCGGATGTGATTGAGGACATCTGCTTCGGAAGAGATGCACGCGATGGCAGCACCCTCGCACAATCGACGTAGAGAAACGGTTAGGGAGAAAAGGGATAGAGGGGGGTTGGAGGAGTGGGAGAAAAGGGGTGGCGCTGATGGCCGCGCATTTATCACCGGGACATCCCCGAACCGTGGAACAAATGGAAGTCACGGAACCATGTGCGGATGAATGTCGGCGGCTTATCGAGGATTTTGAAAAGGGGATGTGTGGGTGGGGGTGGGAGGGAGCGCATTCGGCGAAGCATCAGCACGCTCGATCCTTCGAAAGATTAGTCTCGCGTACTCCGTCTAGAAAACCGCAGCCATCTTATTAAGGCCGTAAGGAGTTGGGCGCTCTGAATTGAGACTCCGGGAATAGATCCCAATTATGCAACGGAAAGATTTTAGGAAGATGGATAGCATATGTGCCATTTGAGTGTTTTTGTGTTTTCTCATCGTTAGCGATGATCATCACCGACCAAAGTTTCTCGACTTCAGCATCTGCCATTACCCTAGGCAAAGGAATAATATCAATGAAAACTAACGACAAACTCTGGAAACGTTAAAGCCAAAAATATCTTCTTCGAACCAATTATGATCCGGTTAAGAATGGAGAGCATAACTCCCTTCCTATGTGCAATAAAACTTCAGTTGAATTGCCTACTTATGACATTAGGAAATTAAAATATCAATGGAAGCGTTTAAATCAACCTTCACATCGAGATAGTATCAACACCACTTAAGAGGAAAAACAACCCACTTACAGGTCCATCTTGTATCCTCACTGCAACGTTGAAATCCTCAGAACTAATTTTGGTGAAACATTCACAAATCAAGACGACGCAGAAAAAGAAACACACGACGAACAGACGTTTCATACCCTATATTGCATATCCCTCGGCCGGAAACACACTAACGGGTTCCGAGTCCCCGATTCCAATGGTCCATTAGCTAATTGGCGCGCCTTTCGCAATGCCAGAGTTGCTATAATTTAGACCAAGTCTCCGCTGCAATAAGTGGAGGAGAGAGATAGAGAGAGGGAGATATTACGAGATATGCTGAGAGAGAGAGAACAGAGTAGAGAGCGCCAAAATGGAGAAGTGCGACTTCTGTTCGCTTTGAGAGAAGCGTCCAAACCGCACAGAGCCCCTTAAGAGGATTGATCCCTCAAACTCCCTTATTCTCTCTCTCACCCTCCCTCTCTCTCTCTTCCTCCTTATAACCTCCTCATCACTCTCCTCCGCTAATCCTCTCCCTCCACGAAAATTCCTCAGAAACTCATACCGAGAGGTCGGTCGGGCGGAGAAAAGGCATTATTCCGTTCCCTAATTCTCGCTCCCTAGCCCGCTACCCTCCACCGCAGGAAGCGCTTTATTATAATTCTCATCCATAGGCCGAAAAGGGTTGAGGGCAGAGTAAAGCGAGGGTCGGCATGAGGCGGCGAGGGAGAATGGGCGGCCTCACTCACAAGTCCTTGCTCTTGATCTCGGCAGCGCCACAAGATCATCCTCGTGGCGGCCGTCTGGGAAATAAGGAGAGGAGAGGGGAAGGACAGGACTGGAGAGAGAGAGAGAGATGTAGGTGGGGAGGAAGTAGGAACGGGAAAGGAAACGGGGGTTGGAGAGGAGCTTTTCCGGAGTGTACGTAAGTTAAAAAAGTATACAGGAGGAAGAAGGCGACTAAAAGGATTGAAAGATTAAATATTCAAGCGATGGCAACCCTTTTTAGAGTCCCAAAGTCTTCTGGTTGGTTCCCTCCAAGCGAATTATTCGGCCGATTCGAAAATAAGAACGGATTCTGACGGCCGCTGTCCCGGGAGAGAGAGAGAGAAGTTGAGGGGGTGAGAGGTTTAACAGGGAACTCTGGAGAGGAGGGAGAGAGGGGAGGAAGAGAGGGAAGAGCGGAGGGAGAGAGGGAAGAGCGGAGGGAGAGAGAGATGAGAGGAGGGAGGCGGAGGAAGAGAGGGAAGAGCGGAGGGAGAGGGGAGGGAGAGAGGGAGGGAGAGAGGGAGGGAGAGAGGGAGGGAGAGAGGAGGAGGGAGAGAGGGAGGGAGAGAGGGAGGGAGAGAGGGAGGGAGAGAGGGAGGGAGAGAGGGAGGGAGAGGAAGGAGAGAGAAGGGGGAGAGGAAGGAGAGAGAAGGGAGAGAGGAAGGAGAGAGAAGGGAGAGAGGAAGGAGAGAGGGAAAAGGAAGGAGAGAGGGGGAGGAAGGAGAGGGGGGGAGGGCGGAGAGGGAGGAGAGAGGGGGAAGATGGGGGAGAGGGAGGAGAGAGGGGGGGGAGGGAGGAGAGAGGGGGGGGAGGGAGGAGAGAGGGGGGGGAGGGAGGAGAGAGGGGGGGGAGGGGAGGAGAGAGGGGGGAGAGAGGGGGGAGAGAGGGGGAGAGAGGGGGAGAGAGGGGGGAGAGGAAGGAGAGGTAGGAGAGGGATGGGAGGGGAAAGAGGGAGGAGAGAGGGGAAAGGATCAAAATGGAGAAGGGGAGGAGGTGGAAAAGAAGAGGTTGGAAGAGGGCCGGGTGTCTGGCCTTAGCGGCGACGCAGCTTAGAACGAAGGGAGAAACGGCCGAAATCCAATTAAAAGTGGAGTCGTCAACGGCGTCTGGAGTTAGTATAAGGAGCCGGGCGTCACCGTGCTTTCTCGAAGCCCATTAACGGCCATTTCAATTACGAAAGAGCCGACTTCGCATTCGACCCCGTGACATAACTCCTGACGTGAGTCAGGGAAAGGGGACCCGGGAGGCTGCTGCGCGGGACTCTCTTAAAGGACGTCGGTCGCTAAGGAGACGGAAGGAAGAGTGGGCAATAAGACGTGGGTGGGGGACGGTCGCTCCAGAAAGTGAGAGGAGAGAAGAGATCCAGAGAGGAGAAGCGGAAGAACTTGACAGAAGGGTCGGAAAGCTATTTAGCGGAAAAAGTATCCGGGACGGGGCTGGAATTTACGCGAGCAATAAACAGATTCGCGGCAGAAATAAGGAGGAAATGTGTCGGTGTGTTATCCGTTTTGATCAGCCGCTCCACCTCGTAGGGTTTTGTTTGCGCCGAGAGTGCGCGAATGAGGGGAAAAAAACCTCTTTCTCAATTGGCAGACTCGGCCGAGACCTTTGGGCGATGCGCTCGCAAAAAATATCCCAATATGTTCGGGCTCCGGATGGAAATGGCCAGACCAGCGGAACGCGAAAAGTCTGGAAATCAATCCGGAATGAATGTGGTGCGCGCTAATGGAATTGGACCATCGGATAGGTTAGATTTTCATGCATTTACTTCCATTGACGGCTACGAATGAGAAATAAAGAAATCGAGCCGCTTATTCTGTTGCGAACTAGGTCAAATGCGAGGCATGTAACTTGCAGCCCATTGAAGGAATTTTGACTTAGAGCCATAAATTTCTATTCTCCGCTGCTGCGAAGCTACGTTGAATTAAAGCGATAATTTTTTTTCTCCCCTTGCTCGATTTCCAAATGGACTTTGATAAACGCGCAAAGTAAGCACCAGAATGTAAAAGCGGTTCTGCATGTACCCAGAAATGTTTCTATCGATAGAGCTATAATTTCCCTTCAAAGGCTTCAATTAAGGAGCTTGAATAATTTTTTTTTCGCGCGTGATTTACGATTTTTGAAAGTGTCTCAAGAAAATGGATGGTCGGAGACAATAGAAAAACATGACAAAAGATTAATAAGGCCATAATTTAAGTATCGCATGTTAAATGAATATCGAAAGCTGACGAAAATAAGGAAAAATAGATTCAATGCTGATGAGGAAGTAATGCTGCAAATAGCTCATGTAACAGAAACGATGTGGGTTAAACGTAATCAAACTTCAAACACAAGTGAGCGGGCTTAGCTTATGGTTTGGATAAACTCATACGTTCAACAAAAAAGGTTAATTTAAATCTATAATCATTTAATTATTTCTATATCCTATCAAATAAAATAAATAATGTAGTTATCTTGGATATCTGCAAATGTTTAAGGAGATACATCCACGCATTCTCATTTCATGAAATTACAAAAAAAAATCTCTCCTAAGAAAATATTCCTCTTTTTCTCAGATACTATAGTAGGGTTGAGTTTTCAATTCTTAGGGATATAAATGGATGAAAAAAATACATTCGTCTGAAATATTATTCTTAGAAACCCCTCTCGCTAGAGAGAATCAGTTCCTCACGGTAAGCCCGTAGAATAAATTTATCCTCCTACAATTCAATTACGAGACTATCGCAAATGCTTTCTCAAACATATGCCGGGAGAATTTCCAAGGACTACAAATCTCAGCAATTTAGCGACGCACGTCAGTTTTACATGTATACGCATTAGCTACGTAACAAGAAGAATAATTGCTACATGGACATACCCATATACAAACTCATAACTTCAACCGCATACGCACAATACTCTCGTCCTGAATTACCGATTTTCCGAAGCTCTTAAAACTTCGAAGAAAAGGATTCTCATTCTCCTGGAGCCTATACTCCTTCCACTCATGCGCGAGTAACGAACCTGGCACCACTAGACAGAGGATGTCGGAGAAAAGGACACGTACTCGAAAAACAAATTTTACCGGCTACGTGCCCGCAGACCTCCCCCCCCCCCCCTCTCTCTCTCCAGAAAAGCGCGCAAAGGAAATGCTTCCGACGCTCATTTTCCTCGTCGATATTGACCGGAGAAATAAAAAAAGTCAAACGGCGGAAAATGAGAAAACCACGAAGCGAATGAACGCACGTGAAGCTTTTCCTTGTTTTCCTTAATTAAAATATGTGCTCGAGACTCCTGCGGAAACATGCACCGACAATTTTATATTCTGAAACGCAACGACGGAAATAAAAAAATACCATCATCCGACAAATGGAGAAAATTTTGCGTCATTAACTTTCAAATTGTTTTTTTATAGCGAAAAATATTGCCCTTCAGAATTTTGGTTTTCTTCTGGGATTAGATTTCGGATTGAATTCCGACATTTTCGTAAATTTCGTCTCTATTTTAATGAATACAAGTATTCTTACTGGATTGATAGATTTAACAAACTTTTCACAATAGACAATTATTGAAAGATAGGAAAATGAAGGCATTAATTTTGATAGGACAAATCTAATAGGTGTTATACAGTAAACTAAAACCTTAGAGGAGAGAAGTTGAACCAATGAATCCTTTTTTCTTTAATTCCAGATTCAGAACACTGTATAAGAATCCAAACTTACCCCTTTCGCTTTGCTGATAAGTTTGTCAAGTGAGAAAAAAACAGAGCATTTGAAATTACTGAAAATAAGTAATTGAGGTTTTAACTTACTCTTCTCATCAAACAACTGCAGTAAGACTTTGTTAAATTAATATTTACAAAAAACGAGAATTAACGCAGAATCCGTACAAGCATGAAGAGTAATATCACTGCTATACCTGGTTAACCTCGGTATTAAACAGTAGAATCATGCTGCTATATACCCTCATTAAGATCTAGTGGCCATAGTTACGATAAATATTAGGTTTCAACCTATTTTACACGACGATTTCTACCAGGGTTTGCAAGGTTATTCCTCACTATTACGCATAGTCAGAACATACGAGTGCGTTCGGTTGTATGTCATTCCATTTTCACGAAACTCTGATACACCTCCTCTTCAACGACATCCAAATATTGCGTCTCACGTTACACTGAAGAATTTAAAATAAGGCCAAAAATATATCCTACAAGGGCGGCAAATCCGGATTTTTCACATGGAATAAACCAATTTTTGCGTAATAATGTAAACAATTTCAAATTTATCACTCTTAAAATGAAATATTTTTGTCTTATTCGTAATCCTTGCGAAAGTTACAGTTACATCAGGGATTACTACAAAAACCTAATTGAATTCCCGTGAGATATGGATATAGCCAATCACTTAAAATGAAACAAATAAAAATCGTTGTTAACATTGTCGCTGTGTAAATTTAAAATCAGAATATCAACTAGTATTATCTAAACGTTTTGGAAATAAACGTGGTACTGCATTTCATTTCCACTCAAAAATTTCAGAAAGTATAAGCATCGAGAACAGCTTATCGGAGTTCATCAATTTACTAGTATAATGATTCTTGAAGGAATTTGAATAAACAAATACGATTAACATATAAATGATAACGGTCGGCAACCGTTTGTTCATTATGTGCCACTTTTATTTTAGTGTCGAATACGTCGTATTAAATTAGTTCTCTCTTCGAAAAGTGCCAGCAGTTTCATTTTAACGCGCCAGTAATTCAATGCTTAGCAGCTAGGGACTAATGGAAATTATGTTTGGGCGATAAATGAATATCAAAGGGCGACGTTGTAGGCCATTAATTTTCATTACGTAAATGGGCTATCGAATCGCCAACACTTCCCGTATGATCAGTTATGTCGTCGATTTTCTCGAAATTGGCAATAGCGAAGGACGAATTTCGCAAACAAACGAAATAAGGCAATACTTGTAAACGAAAAAAATGAATTCGATTCGACAGGGAATGCATACGCTAAAACATCAATGGAAACGCTGAATACCACGTCATTCGACATGTATGATGTGCCAACAACGATAAAAACCCCCAACACTCGCAAAGAGCCATTTCGAAACCCGATCTCGCTAATACGGAATGTAATTGGATGATTTGTTCTCCAGTTGCCATCAGTGAGTTGCAGACCACAGCACCGTCATTTCGAAACCCATCCTTTTTATCAAATACCGTAGAAAACACCCACTACCTAGGTACCTTTAACGAATCTCTAGCGAGACATGTTCCTAGGTATTACTGACGCATCGAGTAGACAAATTTCATTTACGAGTTTTTACAAAATGTTAGAAACAGTGGAAACGTTCTTAGTGAAATTTTAATCACAATACCGCGTGTAAAAGAAAAACCTAAAATCTAAATAAAATGGTCATCATCAGGTATAACAAGATGAACCAAACAAAACTTATGATGCCTACTTTCCATTTAATCATTTATTTAATACTTATATTGGTTTTAATAGCTTTAAAGTCATCACGGATATGTACCACTTTGTGATCCCAAATTTCATAATTTAGCGTTATAAAATACTACAAATACATTTGAACGGAATATTAAATTGATCAGACGTATTTGTGCGCAAAAAATAACGCGTATACGTATTAGAATATACCGAATCTGAGTCCAACAATAGTTGTTGCTATGACAACACTCTCGCAATGAGTGATAAAACTGCAAAATCGCCAGTATTTACGCGAAATTCTAAGAAATACAATCGATAAGAAAAATTCTAAGATAAAAATTACAATCAGATTTCTTTTCCTCAAAGAATAGTACAAAACTCGCTCCGATATTACAATTCTAAGATATTTTAATGTGCAAGAGAATATTACCCTGCACGATGAATGTCAGATTTCCCATTTAAATCAAATGGGAAGGCTAGTTCCTGGAATCGAACCCGGGACGTCAATATTCGCAGCAAAACCTATCCTCGGCCCATGCAATAAGAGATTTCCACCAAGTTTCATGAAAATCGGTCTATTGGTTCAAAAGTTAATAGGGGGACGGACCGACAGACAGACACAACGAAAAACTATAAATCTATTTCCATTCTGGAAAGTAGGCTAAAAATCAACATTTAAATCGAATAAAAAACTGTAATATAAAATAATATATTTAATTGATCCCATTACTACAATTAGCATTTATGATACAAGTCAACATAAGCCGACTGCTTTACATTTATTACGATAACAAGAATTAAACTAGATTCCACAATGTAATAAACATGTAATTAAGAAATAGATACTTAAGAAATGTTAGAGGAGTGGACGCAAAAATGAACCTCAACACCTCAAGATCCAAGGAAACTACAATTTAATAGTTAAGCTCTTATCCAAATGAAGTTACCACCAGAATCTCGGGATTTAATTTAACTGAAAAATATGGCAAACACTCGAAATACATTTCCGCAACGCATGCAATCCCCACATAAAAGAAAGTAGCAGCTCAAAAAAGCATTTCCGTACCAACTCGCAGATGCACTAAATTCAACCTTTCTCGCTTAAAGTCATTATAATGAATTTTCCTCCTCGGGATGAAAATAAAAAAAATACCTCCACGGTCTTCCTTTCTCTCCCTCGGTAGGATCCGGGGACATTTTTTTCAGCGTATCTTTAGCAGTTATGCATCCCAAACAGACACGGGAGGAAACGTACAAGAAAGAGAGGGAGGGAAAGACCAGAGAAGGGAGATATGTGAGAGGGATTGACAGGTGGAAGAGTGAGGGAGAGGAAATAGAAGGGGAGAGGGAAGAGGTAGTGGGTGGAGGTAGGGAGAAGGTAGAAGAATGGAGGGAGAACAAGATAGTGATACGAAGGAGGGAGGAGATAGAGGGAGAAAGAGGTAGAGGGAGAAGGAGGTAGAGGGAGAAGGAGGTAGAGGGAGAAGGAGGTAGAGGGAGAAGGAGGTAGGAGGAGAAGGAGGTAGAGGGAGAAGGAGGTAGAGGGAGAAGGAGGTAGAGGGAGAAGGAGGTAGAGGGAGAAGGAGGTAGAGGGAGAAGGAGGTAGAGGGAGAAGGAGGTAGAGGGAGAAGGAGGTAGAGGGAGAAGGAGGTAGGAGGAGGAGGTAGGAGGAGGAGGAGGTAGGAGGAGGAGGAGGTAGGAGGAGAAGGAGGTAGGAGGAGAAGGAGGTAGGAGGAGAAGGAGGTAGAGGAGAAGGAGGTAGAGGGAGAAGGAGGTAGAGGGAGAAGGAGGTAGAGGTAGAAGGAGAAGGAGGTAGAAGGAGAAGGAGGTAGAGGGAGAAGGAGGTAGAGGGAGAAGGAGGTAGAGGGAGAAGGAGGTAGAGGGAGAAGGAGGTAGGAGGAGGAGGTAGGAGGAGGAGGAGGTAGGAGGAGAAGGAGGTAGGAGGAGAAGGAGGTAGGAGGAGAAGGAGGTAGGAGGAGAAGGAGGTAGGAGGAGAAGGAGGTAGGAGGAGAAGGAGGTAGAGGAGAAGGAGGTAGAGGGAGAAGGAGGTAGAGGGAGAAGGAGGTAGAGGGAGAAGGAGGTAGGAGGAGAAGGAGGTAGGAGGAGAAGGAGGTAGAGGGAGAAGGAGGTAAAGGGAGAAGGAGGTAGAAGGAGAAGGAGGTAGAAGGAGAAGGAGGTAGAGGGAGAAGGAGGTAGAGGGAGAAGGAGGCAGAGGAAGGTAAGAGGGAGAGAAGAGACAGAAGAGGAATAAAATATAGATAGAAAGGAGGAAGGAGAGGTCACGAAGGGAGCTATAAGAAGAGGACGAAGAGAGCGGAAAGAGGGAGGTAGACTAGGAGTTTTGGGAAAGATCACGAATACTTTTCTGGGACTCACAAACAGCCTCAATTCGAGTGGGATACTATCTCTCGCGAGGCTCAGACGTCGATGTCCTAGTAGCAGTGAAATGCAGCGGAAAGCGAGGCCCCTTTTCCTCCGGGGGAAGGGTTGGGGAGGGGTGGCGAAGCAGAGAATGTTCGAGTCGAGCTGAGGCGAACGAGAGTAGAGGAGAAAGAGGCGAGATATTAGAGAGGGAAGGTTTTGAAGCATTACATTTATAGTGGGACTGATCCTATTGGAGACGTTTAGTGGATATAAGGGTGAGTGGGGGAAGATGGCACGAATAGGAGATATTACTATAATTACATTAAGTACGGAGGGGGATGAAAGTGGGGTTGATCGTATAGTTTTGGAAATGGGAATGGGCGCGGAGGACGGAGTGAAGGGGTGGGGACGAGGGGGAGAGAGCGGGGTGGGTAACCAAGAGCAGGTAGATAGGGCGTGAAAAAGTGTGCAAGGGCGAGCACTAAAGAGAGAACTTTTATGGTGATGGAGTTTGAGTGTATGGGCGGCAGGAAGGGATGGGGAGAGGTGAAAAAGGTAAGTAATTGATGCGGGAGGAAGAAGTGGCTGGATTATTTCGGAGCGAGCATAAACTTAATATCGACCAAGACAGGAGTTTCTATCCTAAATGACTTTCCTTAACAGCATATCCACGCCTGTATGCCTTTCCATGCTCCAAAGACGGTTCGATCATTCTCGAGTAAATGTACAGTAGAGCACCGAAAATACTAACTGGGACCTAGTACGGGATATCGATTTGTTATAATAATAATGGAATCGAACAACAAATAAAATAAATGCAGAAATAAAACTGCATTGCACTTTGCCACTTTTGAAACATACACTTTAGTATAAAAAAGTAAATAACGTTTATAACATCTGATTAAAAATAATGCCCGATTCAACGTTGGGCTGAACTTGATTGGCGGTCTTTTTGCCGATAAATCTCGAAATGTAATTCTTTTAAACTGAGAACTATGCCATGATCATTGACGTTCGCACAATCGACGATCTATTGCACTTAGTATTCGTTCAGAGTGCGGTTTCTTTCGTTCGTAATATAATGCAACCATATTGTGCTTCAAAATTTTATCCGAATATGACATTTTCATATTTTTAAATGCATGCGATCTCACACATTTCCAACCACCAGGTTTCGATGCACAAATGCGGCAGTAATTAAAACGTTTTTTCCGTTATGCAATAATGACTCTTTGTATTGAAAGTTATGCATGACCCTAAAACACACATAAAATTTACGAGAAATTACAAGCCACGAAATGAGTAAAAGTTAAAAAATGAGATAAGGGGCCTTATGAATTTCTTTAGCTACACAATTATTTCGAGCACATCATTTTAATGTAGATAACGAAGGACGACAAACAACCGTAATTACATATACACATAGTATGAAACCATCTTCAATCTTATTGTTAGTTTGTTAACTAGAAAAAACATCCATATGCTCGTACAGATAAAAAAACTTGAGAACAGAGAAATCGTCGAGGTGAGCGAGTATAAACAAAAATCAACCGTGAACAGAGCGTGAGGGAGAGATAGGAGGAATTGGCTTTGAAGAATAATTCGACGTAGCCATCCTTTCCCTCCCCATTCTCAGAATCTTCCACAAGGACACAGTCGAATGAACAAACTGATCGATATTAAACTGGCGAGAGAAAAGCGGGAGATTGAGGGGGAGAAGGTGGGAATGAGCGGGCGAGTGGGAGATAGGAGAGACGAGAGGAGATAAGAGGAGAATTTGAATGAGAACGAATAAAAGGTTGGGGCACAATGGGTATAAAGTGAGGAAATGGAAAGAGAAAAGGGTGGGTGGGGGAATGAATAAAATGGAAGAAGATTTGAGGTTGGTAAATTGGAAGGGGTTTTTGGTGCGAGGGGAATACAGAATGGGAAGGGGTAGATGAAGAGGGGATAGGAGACGGCGTTATGCGTCCGAATACTTTCTCTCTCCTTATGCCTTTCTCTCCCAGAACTCTTCTTTCCCCTTCTAGTATCCCCTTTCAGCGACTACACACTCCTATTCTGCATAATGCATGTATTTTCTCATTCCTCGTTTATTATCACCCATAAACATCAGCTCATCCTGGCGATTATAACGATTCATCTGTCTCCAGAATCCACGCTCTGCGGGGCGTGAAAGACTGATAGGACTCGAATATTTCTGAACGCAATTTACGCCTTAACCAACTTTATAAATTTATCACGGGTTGTGTGTTGTTGGAGAGTGCCAAGTACTATATCTTGAACAGTGAGTGCTTTTAATTAACGAGAACCGCGCCTACGGTGGAGGCGTTCTTAAAGAGGATGCACGTGAACCGCATGGACCTCTTCTGGAATGCGTAAGAATTTATTTAAAAAACGAAAAAGATGCGTGAGAAAATGTAAAAACATTTAAAATTGAGATATGAACAAGAGTATGGCAAAAATTATCACCTAAACATTTTTATACGCGAAGCTGTTTCAAACTTGAAGAATTTTTCCACTATAAGAGTTAAAAATCAATACATCAACTGCAAAAAACAGCTATGACGATATCCGTGACGTTCGAGTTTCATTGTTATATTCTTGAAAATTCGGTAGATTTAGAATCTCATTGTTGGGAGGAAAATATCACGAGGAATGAAAAAGGAGACGCCAAAATAGGCGAAGATACAACAAAAATTTATGACCTGTTTTTCTCTCGATAAATTCTCAGGTGGCTCTTTTGTAAGAATAACGGGCTCATAAACGCGTGAATGATACACCTATTTTCATCAACACGAATGACTCGAAGAAATCTCCGCAGTTAATATACGTACCTCGTAAAAAACATCGCAATCACCGTGGCGCTGAATACGGTTAGATGACTGAGGTATGAATTATACTTAAGCAAATGTAAAGTATTTTAAACCTTTTAACGATCGAAGTTCTTTTATACGTACTTTAGTAGCCGAAAGATACCACCGCCGAAAAATAGGACGCCGAATACGCCCTGGTATTTTCTTGCTAAGGGTGTCCAAAAGAAAATTGGTCGTGGGCTTGAAATACATTCACTGACTCCTTAACCACATAGTCTACCGATACGAGCATTTTAAGACTTTTCCAAGCCATGATTCACGAATCCCTTCATTGAAAATGATTACAAATGGTAGAAATTCACGTTCGTACATGTTTAGTATAAAAATAGAATCTTGAAAATCAATTAAAAATTCTTTCTGGACGAAAAAAGATTTCTCGATCAAAACAATTTACGGAGAATTGAGTATAACGCCGTATCCTTAATCGTCGGCAACCAGGGCATACATTCCCCTACATTTTATGCAGCCGTGACGACACTACGGGTAATCTAGTAAGCTCTCTACCGACATCGTTTCCACCAACGACGGCAAACGTTCATAAAAAAATATACCTTGAGAAATATCAGGCGTCTTAAGTCCTGAAGAGGCCTTATTTTTGCTCCGAAAACTACGAACCAAGCGCCCACCCGTTCCGTGCGACACAGCCGGGACAGAAAGGAAAAGATAAAAAAATGTTTGCAAGTGGCAGTCAGTCGTCGGGGGTCTCGGGCGGATAGAACGACGCGACGGATTAAACCGGATAAAGGCGGGAGACAGACAGAAATAGCGCAGACGAGAGATAAGACGGAGAGAATGATGAACTCAGGAAAAAGGGAGCGAGGGAGGAGATCCCGCGAAACAAGAGGATGACGAAAAACGACCCAGCCGAAAATCCACTTTCATCCCTCGTCCGGGGAAGACGGAAAAACAAAAGACACCGATGGGGAGGCTGGATTAGAAGAAAGTGTCGTAATGACTGCCTCCGACGCTTTCCTTCGGTAAGCAAACTATAAAAGAGGGGAAGGGGTGGGAGAATAAGAGACGGGCCCACCTTTTCAAAAGGACTCCCAAAAAGCGTGCATCCATCACTGGGGAAGACGCCTCAAAGGAGCAAAAGCGTTGAGAAACAATGACCCAACTTTATCCAGTCAAAAAAAAGCACAATCTTTGGATAGAGGTATAGAAAGACACAACCCGCAGAAACTGAAGATTCCGGGAAGGGAGAGATTTAGAGAGAGATCTTCCTGGAAAGTGGATATTAAATTGACGGAGAGTCAAGTTATCGGGGCGAGGGGAGGCGGAGAAGGGGCAAAACGAAATGGGAGTGATATTCGAGGCGAGAGCGGAAATTAAACGGAAGAAAGCTAAGAGGAACGAGGCATATGCGAGAGGGGAGAAAGGCATATTGTAGGTACTCTTATAGGGAAAGAGAAGTGCATACAAGAGGGAGGGGAAAAGGGAAGTGGGGAGGAGACCTCTAACGGAAAGAGCCAATGCCGATAAGGAGGCATAAATTCCTGTTATCGCGAGGGGCGGAGGCAAGTGATGGGGCGGGAGGGAATGGGGTAGGGGGTGGGGTCTTAAACTGGGTAGGAGGAGAGAGTTTCGCCCACAAACCCTCAGAGGAGCTGCTGCTTCCGCTGCAGACCGCCAAAGGGAGAGCTGCAGAGATGCATCGGCGCATCGCGAGAAATGGAAATCTGTCGGAGTTTTGACGTTTTCTATTTACGTTTCGGCCACAGCTTCTGGGCAATAAAAGACGGTGGATTTAGTAAGAGAGAGAGACCTAGATCTCGTCCCTTTGATACGAAATACGAAATTTATGACCCATCTCAAATTACCAACATCATATATGCGACGATATTATAAGGCTTCGCCAATACCAACAGTTTCGCTTCCGCCCACCGCGTTATCTACAAAGAAGAGCAAGTAAAAGACTCACTTAAGGTTTGCTTTAGTAGTCTGACACAACAAACGCTTACGTAACCCGCAATGTACTGAAATTTTATGAAGCATATTGTCTTGACTCCTATTAAAGAAGTATTTTGTTGAACTGCTTTAAGATATTTAAGATTTCAGTAATTTTAAATGAAATGTAAAGATTATTTAATAATCTATAATAATTGTTTGAATCATAATTAGCGAATATTAACTTTCCGATATTATGTAATTCAAATAGGTTAGGCAGGAAATCACGGCGAAAACGTTATTTGGTTATTTAGCTGTTTTCGGTAAGTATCGTGGACTTTTTTCACGTTAATAAAGCAATTATTTATTAATATGCATAAATCATGAACTGAAACTTATCGGTAGTATCAAAAGTGCAATTTGCAAACTCTCCAACAAATATTGGCTCTTCTGAATGTGGTAAACATTATAAGCCCGTCATTTTGATAATTGGCGTCAATCACCAAAGATGTTTTCACGATTTGATATATTATACAGAACAAAGTCCAAAATCCGGCTGTCCAGATTCATAAATTATCCTAAATCCGGACATTTTACAAAACCTTACACTAAAAAATTCTCTGCGAGTTGCGGCAAACAAATTTATTTTAATTATGCACCCGAGTTTCTATGTGACTTGGTTTTTGTGAAATGGTATTAAATTCTGGACACGGAAAAGAAGGCGTTGATCATGATGATGACAATGATGACAACGAATATGTACAAGAATAAATTTCCATAGCTAAATTAATAAGCATTTCCGATGACTTCATCTCTGTGACTGGAGCAAAGAAGCTTGATTACCGAACAGAAAATTGTGTTTGTAAAAATGCAAGAAAAAAATTTATTTCAGAAAACAGAAGTATATGAAACAACTAAAAAACGTGCCATTTTTTTAAAAACCTACCGAAGGTTGCACGAAGAAACTTTTCTTGAACCGAAATCAAATCATATTTTCATCTCCGATGCCGAGAAGTAAATTACAGTGGAACTTCCATTAACTCAAACGTCTATAACTCGAATTTTTCAAAACACAAAGTGAATTAATTTTACCAGACAAAATCCCAATGAGAAAAACGCATTACCAATAAGTCGAATTTTCTACAACTCGAATATTTTTTTGTTTCTCTTAAAGTTCGACTTATGGAAATCCTACTGTATCATCAAACAGTCCTTGTATACATACTTTCTTTAAGTCAATAAAACATTTATTCTATAATTTCATACATTTTTTGTTTTCCTTGCCCCGTATGGATTTTTTTGTAATTCATTGTTAGGATATACATGTATCTATACATTATCCAAAATCCGGCAACCTCCAAGTAACGATATTGCCGGATTTGGGACTTTTTACTGTACGTCCTTGTACGTTTGGTACTGCCACCCCGTCCCCCCGCGAACCTTTCGAACAGGCACCCCTTTAAAAACCATGCTAAATATTAAAATGTTGACGTGGCGGGATAATAGTTACGCCACTGACCAAACGACTCAAACGCCAATAAAGCCACAACCTCTTACGAGTTTAAGCTCGCGAAAACTGGAAGAGAAAATAAAAAATTTATAGCGCGTAAACAATCTAATTTACATAACGGCTTCCATAAAGACTACATTTAGAACAACTTTCCTTTAGAGCAACCCTTTGGACAAGGCTAAAGCGTATTTAATTTATATTTATTTATGGCGACCAGGTACTTCAAAAAAAAGCCACACTTTTTTAACCGTGCTTCTTAAAAAACTCGATTAGTCAGCCCCGCTTTTTTGCGGGACTCAAAAGTCAGCCATAGTCAAGAAGACGCCGGGAAAATAAGGGCAAGAGGAGGCGGCATCTGCCGCCAAAAAAAAATTCGCACTAAATCAATGAAGTGCAAAATTGAACGATGAGAGGCACTTTTGAACTCGGGCGGTGGTTAAAACGTCAGAAGATGCAGGCCGGGAAATTTTCGAGAGAAGAGGAGAGCGTCTTCGAGAGATTAAAAAGGAGGTTCCGTGCTCCTTCCCGGAGCGAGACGAAAGTCGCATACCAGGCAATCGTGTCTCGGTATAAGGGTTCTCTCCGGAGATAAGTGACGGAAAGGGATAGAGGAGGGGTTTTCGGGAGGACGGCGTTGGTTAGGATCACGGTGGACCTCCGTCTACTGCAGTGGGGAAGGCAGGAGGAGGAGGGCCTATCTCGAGAGATGATCACGTGACCTAGAAAAGAAGAGCATGCCCTATCGTGGTTTCCTTTCGATGTTCGCATTCCGAAAACGTCGGAGTAAAAAAAATACATACCTCGAAAAGCTGGGACGGCGGAGTAAAACCCGGTTCAAGCGAAAGCTGAAAAAAGTGGGCCTCGTAAGTAACGGGCAAAATAGATGACATCTTTAAGAGACGGACGATAAATTAACTTCGCAGAAATCGGGAACGGTTAAAGCGTATAACTGGATACTTCGCTGGTTATATTTAGCGACATTTTCCGTACCGAGCAATTATTATAATTAAAGTCTGAGACGAGGCGCTTTGATTATACGTTTCTCCGATGGAAAGGTTTTTACGCGCGAAATCGCAATATTTTCCTCGCTTTGGGTTGAATTTTATTCTAGGCCGTGGCGTTAAAAAAAAGACGACTTCCCGGGAGTCCTTTAAGATGCGGGTGTTCTCAAGGACATGGAGGGCTTGGGCGTTAACGCTCCACTTGCCAATGACTGCGGAGATGTGACAGGCGTTGGCGAGCTTCGCATTACTTACACCTGAAGTCATACAACTTCTCGGAGACATACTCTTATGACCTCGCAAAATCCACCGTTCTCGTTGGAATTCTACCCTGGATTATAAATTCTTAACTACGTTACAGAGCCTCATTTTTCCCGGAAAATATTTTTCTCGCCAAAATCAACTTTTTTGTGAGCACAGTGGTAAGTCGAAGGCTATTTTTGTTTGTCAATCGTCGTATGATATCCTCTTTAAAACTCCGTGGTATTCAGAGCTAAATTCGCATAAGCGATTGCCCCGGTCGAAACAGAAGTTATATTCTAATATAATTAATATAATTAAAAATGGCAAATACGAAAATAAATTCGCGACCTTTTGAAAACATACACGATAACTTTTAATTTTTTTATAAATCTGAAAGTTCCAAGCAAAGGTAACTAGCAGGAAAATGTTAGGCTAATTAATTGCTAAGTGGGTGTGACCGCATAACTATTGTGAAGAAGTCCATAAATACATTAATAAAGTATAAAATAACTCATTTATCATGCCAGTTACCTCTAATAACGATTAATTCTTCCAAAATCCGCCACGCAATTTATCTTTAGCGGGAGAAAAAAATATTATTATAACCTTTCTCACGGCTAAAAATAACGTCCCCCAAACGTTTTCAACAGATTAAATTCCAAATATATCCGCCACACTGTATTTATCACTTTTTAACACGCTCCGTACATAAAAACTTTTCCGGGATCTGAAACCCTCCTCGGCAAAAAAATAACGAAACTCCCTCAAAATTCGACTCCCTCCGTAATTCCCAAGACGGATTCTACAAAACCTCAGCCTTGTGTCTACTGTCCAACTCGGGAGGAAAAAATATTTAGAAGAAAACAGATGACAGCACGTCTAACACAGAGGGTACGCCCGAGGGTGGTCTCCTGGAAAGAAATAAGTTGCCATTCTCCGGGGAGAAAAACTACCCCACCCACGCCTCCATTCCCCCAAAAAATTCTGCTCAACTTTCCAGACCCCCTCTTCCTCCTCTCCCTCCACCCATTCGCTCACTTTTCTTAACCCCTCTCCTTCCTCCTCTACCCTTTCTCCTCTCTCTCCACCAACATTCACCTCCCAGCACTCTCTCCTTCCATTCTCCTAATTCCTTATTTCCCTTCCCTATGCGTCGTCTAAACCCTTGCCACGCCCCCTTTCACTCTAACCCCATATCTTCCCATTCACTCCCTTCACACTCTTCTTAACC
Source organism: Tanypteryx hageni (assembly GCA_028673005.1). NCBI lineage: Eukaryota > Metazoa > Arthropoda > Insecta > Odonata > Petaluridae > Tanypteryx > Tanypteryx hageni. The sequence goes on along the minus strand of CM054112.1, from coordinate 72,358,242 downwards.
CATCCCCTCCATTTCTAACCCTCCTAATCCTATCTCGAACCCTTCTCACCGCCTGCATACACCCCACATCCCCATTTCTCGCCCCTTCACCTCTCCTCTTCCTTTCTCTTCCTCTATCAGACCTCATTCTCTCCCGAGTCCTACACCCTTTTTCTTCCTCTAACTCCGCTCTCCTGTTCAACTCCTTACACAAATTCCTGTATATATATGTATAAATATATGTATATCAAATATTATATTGTATATATATATATATATATATATATATATATATATATATATATATATATATATATATATATATATATGGAGAATGTTATGGAATTATATACAAACATTCACCGACAGATATCTACCTTTTCGAATTACCTTCCCTCCCACGTTCCATTTTAACCCTTTCACTCTCTGCTTTTCACTCTCTTCCTATCCTTCTCCCTTCCCGCTATGAAGCACCACCACCTCCCACTCCACCTTCTCCTCCTCTCTCCACCATGACTCTGCCACCCTCGTCGACACGATTTCCACCGCCTCTAAACCCAACATCCCTCATTCATCCCTCCCTCGATACATCGCCCTAAAAAAACCTCCTCTCCGCCCCCTTTATCCTTCCCTCATAACCCCCTTCATCCACTTTCTCTGCCCCTCGCCTCCGTCCCTCCCTAGCCCCTTTCCCTTCGACGGAGCCTTCTCCTCCCTCCACATACCCCCCGCGCAAGGTCTCCGCCCTTAGTCTCGAGAAATCTGCCTCGACGCCTTCATTTATCACGCGGTAGCCCTCGTGACCCGAGTCCGTAAGCAGCGGCGGTGGTGGGTTTGCGGCGATGCGATGGTGGGAGGAGGGAAGGGGAAGGAGGGATGGTGAAAGGGAGGAGGGAGGTCGGGCCGGTAAAAGGGGGAGTGGAGAGAAATACAGAGATGGAGAAGGGGAAGGGTTCGGAGATTGTAGTAAGGGGGACGAGAATATGGGACATGCGACAATGACTGCATCGGCTCGGGTAGGAAGACTATTACCGCGAATATGCGCTAGCCTTCAGGAGATAATGTCGGGAGAGAGGAGAGCGTAAATGGGGGAGGAACGTGCGGAAGGGAGTAATGCGTTTAGGATAATGCACTGAAAAATAATGGACGGAGTGGAGATGAAGCGAGTGCGAGAGGCGATGGGGGAGGGACGGCAGAGGAGGAGGAGGTAGGAAGAGTGTTGGGACGAGGTTGGAGTCCGTGAACGACGGTTTTTAGGGGTGGAGTGCGACGCCATTAAACACTTGAGCGGGAAGGCACGGCTTAGGGATGGTGCATATTCAAAGCGATCAATTACTTCGGCAGCGTTCGACCGTGAAAAATCTGATTCTGGATGGAGGTTTTGGGGATGAGGGATGTGTATTGCGGGGTAGAGGATGATCGGGGGAGTAGCAGAGAGCATCTACAGGGCGGAGAGCTTTAATGGGGAGAAAATACTGAGTCGCTAAATCTCGACCATCCGAAATCACAAAAATATTATACCTAAATTAATCCTAAAAATTAGTGTCTATAGGGTAATAATATGAACTACTACAAAAAACTTCGTTATTTTTTCTAATGATGACGTAACATAAAATTGAATACTATTACATAGTGAACGCAGCTATTTTAATAACAATTTATATGGTTAATTTAAAAATAACAAAGAAAAAATAATGAAATAATTTTTTAACCAATGCGAGTAGAACTAATATCTATTCAGAGGACCAAGCGTTACAAGCGCACCATTTTTGCCAGCAAATGAAGATTCATGTAAATCACGAAGCCCTGTGACCGCATACATTTATAACGCTGCTACCGAATATCATGCAGAGTCTGCATTTCTGAATACCAGAAAGGCTTTGCGTTATTATATGAGAATAAACTGATGTAGTGAGTGAGATCCCGTCATGGCAGCTCGGTCGCGAGACGGCGATAATTTATACGACCCTCCAACTGGAAACACGTTTAGAGTGAAACCCGACAAATTCGCAAGTCATTCTACCCAAACAACAAGGTTTATAGCTCGAAAACTTAAGCACTACGACAAGATCGATAACCAAATAGGTATACTGCAAAACCTTGGATATGAAATATGAAGGCTTTATAAGAATATTAATTAGTGAAATACAGCAGGATATTTTCAAATGTACCTAGTAATTTCAAATTGATACGCATGATTTCATGAGGCATAAGTGAAACAATCAAAGGAAATCATACTACAAACATGAGTTAAAAACAACAAATATAATTTAGTGATGTCGATCGATTTCATTTGCATAAAAAAATCCAAAATCCAATTGCACATTATATCTTCCAATGCTTCCCAATAATCCATATAGTAAAAAATCAATAATTTAAAAAGAAATATACAGCAGAAAACAACGATGAGTTTCCAACCTCACAAAAATACTTTCGAAAGCACCGAAACAATCCAAGCGGACATTTTTATCCAAACCTTCGAAATTCTATCCAATTGATTCGAACGATGTTCCATACTCGAGGGCAAATAAAGACTGTATCCGGAAAAAAAATTACCGAAAAACGCTGCAGACCCACGATGACGCAAAAACATCGTTATCTCACACTCCGCCCGCTTTCCCTCGTCCGCATTCTCCTCTCCCTTTCCCCATTTCCTCGCCCTCTTATGTACGAGAAAAAGTTATTTACATCGAGTGCACCCTCTTGCGGGAGCAGATGAGGAGGAAAGAGCGAGGCACCTCCCATTATAGACGGAGAGAGCTCCCCCGCGCGCGCGCACACACACACGCGGCGTTAGTGTAAGCGGCATTCACCGTGGTTGATGGGCCAAACACGGGAAAGGGGGTCTTGCGAGATAGGCCTTGCTGCGTGGGTGGAGAGAGAGAAAGGGTTTTTAGGGAGGAGAGAGAGAGAGAGAGATAAACCCTCGCATATCGACCAAAGAGGAGGAGGATAAGGTGGAGAGAAGGGAGGAGGGGGTGGGCCGGACGTCCCACGGCTCCAGGTAACTGCCCGCCCTCCTCCCGACGTCGTAAATAGCGAGTTGGGTGATGGAAAAGAGGGGTGGGAGAAATGTTTTCAAGGGAGGAGGGGTTGTGTATAAGGTTCCTATGCATCCCGCAGTACCGATCAGGAAAGGGTGGGGGTGAGAGAAAAGGGTTGTCTGAAGGGAAGGAGGGAGGGCGTGGCGTTTCGGCAGCGTGCTGAAAAGGGGGCGCCACCGTAAAGGACGTTACAAAAGACTGAGCATGCGCACTCCGTACAGGCCTCAATTTTTTTAAAACTCCTTTCCGTTATTTTACCGTCTCGAGAATGTTTTCGTCCGCATCGTTGTTCGCCCGATCGACGTTCTTTACGATATTTACTCGGCCGGGTTACTCCTTCGAAAAAATTATTAAGGTTCCCGTGCAGGAAAAGAAGGTATCGCGTAGTTAGTTACTCGCTCTACGTGAGAGAAATGAAATATTCAGCCCATTTCTCGGAGATATAAGTGAGCGAAAAAGGGCGAAATCTCGAGCCATCTTCCTCTCCGTAAATATTTACGGAGTATGTGTCGACAGAAATTGTGCAGACCAGAGTACTCGCGTGCAAAGCTCCCGAAAACTTTATCTTATTGCCCAAGCATGATCCGTGCACTCGGAACAACCGCGCCGACGTTATTCATTCATACGACTGGTTATTTCGGTTTTCGAAAGGATGGAGAGAGATAGCGGAGTAATGGGTGGAGAGGGTTGATTTTACCGCCATAATACCTCGGGGCTGTAAAAGTTTTTATGTTCGCAATATAAATAATTCAAGAAAGAGTCAGAAGAGGAAAAAAGTGTAGGAATTTTCCTCTTGGTACTGTTATGGTGGAGTAATAAACTTCCTTAAAGTGTCCACCTTTCCGAGATGAATAAACTGGAAACCCTTTCCCACCTTATCGTAAGACTGCAGCTTTAAAAAAGTCGAAACGTGGCTTAACTTTCGGCAATCCAATATAGCAATAAATGAAATAGCTTATTGCAGGTAGGATAATGCCTTTGAGAGACGTAGTGCTCGGATAAAAAGATTCCGAGTACGAGGAAAGCTTTAACGAGAATTGAGAAGTGAATATTCTGAAGACGTCCAAGAGGCATTGAGCGACCCGAAGAAAGGCCACGTTGAGCTCTTGAATGAGATGGGATTCAATTCTTCAATGCATCGGAGAAATAGATGCCATTTAGACTGCACTAAGGAAATCACGGAGAGAGCCTTAGATACAAAATGAAAAAAGGAACTCGCCCGAGTAAAACGATGGGAATTAAACAAGGAAGCAATAAAAATATTAACCGAATATCTTCGATAATACATACGTATGTTTATTATTAATCCACTAAAGAAGAATTTCACTGCGGAGATCATGAGAAAAATATCAACAATGTTTCAACAATGTCAGTTATAGGTATATCCAGAAAAAAATTAGACAATATTTTACACCGAAAAAACTATAACACGAGAATAAAATGGGTCGCTTTATCTTGTGAATTAATACATAGCACCAAAACCTGTGAGATATTTTACTGCTTCCACGTGAGAAAAAAAACTAAACTCGAAACTCTACCCCTAATAAACCACGCGGAGAAACACTAATCAAATTTTAAAAACTAGACAAAAGATTCGACCCTCGCACATTCACTTTCAAGGTTATCACGAAACTCTTTCTCCAAACGACAGCTGTACATTATTTCTCCTGCGTCGGAGAGCAAATTTTTTCTATGTTAGCGCAGGGGTTTATGGGATACCTTAGCGTTCTCTCTTTGGGAACACGTAGGCGCAGCAGTACATCACCCCAGCAGGCAGTGGAAGTGGGGAAAGGAGAGAGAGAGAGAGAGAGAGAGAGAGAGAGAAGGGGAAGGGGAGAGAAAAACGGGGAGTGGGAGTCGAGGCGGAGGAATAGGGTCGAAGCGGAGGCGGAAGGGGGAGTGGTAGACGCGTAGGAACGCCGCAGCAATCTCTCTAAGGAAGCCTTGCATACGATTGGAGTTCCGCAGACACGAAAAAGTCCTCGCGTGCGTTCCAGGATCACGAAATTAGGGAAAAATATGAAAATATCCCTCGTCGCAGAAATTGTATTTTCTTGCATAAACCGCTTACAAATCAGTATTCGGCTTTTGGGTGTCTTCCTATTGGAAACGATTCCGAGCATGCGATGGAGTTTTCGTCGTCGACGAGACGATTTTCGCCATACATTCACAGTAACATACGTCATCGCAATGGAGGCATCCTCTTAAGTCTATATAATTTCGATTGTCGTTTTGCCATACTAAATCAATACGAGACGGTCGTTTGCAGCAACCGTGCCGATATTCATCCATCAACTGTTTTACATGCACCCGGCATTTAGAAACCTAATTTCCTCCGCCATCAATTTCGAGCACGTCCAATTAAACGGGGAAGGGATGGGGGGAGAGCGTCCTCATCCCCATTAGTATGATTAAAAATTCCCCCTTTTTTATTGTTAACGAGCAGCTTCTGTCTTCATCGGACAAAAATCGATGAGCGATATTCCCAAAAGGCCGTCGGCAAGAGCAACAACGACCCTATAAGCTCGTACTAAACGCACGAGTCATTTCCCGGACTCTTTCGGATCGAACGCTATTTTGATAAAAAAAAAGAGAAAAGGAAGGTTTCCGCGCAACAAAAGGCTTTAAACATGTCCGTAGCCTTTGCATCGCTAAAATTGTATTTGTCTTCGAGACCCGAGAGAGGGAAAAAAGGGAGAATTGAATTGGGGCTGCCCCTTGGGGGAGGAAAAAAGAGAATGTAGGGGGAGGGGAAGAAAGGGATTCGCGACACCGGAAGGAACTATACGAAGCGGAAAAAGGGAGTTGGGGGAGAGGAATAGGAGATTTGGAGAGGGGAGGAAGAAGAAAACCGAGAAATGAGAGAGAGAAAGAATGTAAAACGCGGGAGAATAGGCGCCGTGGGTGGGTGGGGGTTGAAGGAGATGGGCGAGAATTGGGTTTGTTCGGAGGATGGATCAGTATCGCGAAACTTGAGACACCTAAACCGTAGCACCCTCAAGCTTCCCCTTCCCTCCCCTTTTGCCGCCCTCGCTCTCCTCCCATCTCAACCTCCCATTTTCTCTCCCGAGAGAGATTCGAATACAAGAATCTCGAAACCAGCGCGCCTCACTCTGAGACCTAGGAGCGATGGCCGCTACTTTGAATAAACAAAAGCGAATCAGAATGCCGGAATCCGGTAGATGACGGGAGCGTTGCTCTTCATACGCGTCTTAATCCATTCATTTCCCACCGACGCCCGAGACCTTTGCCACTGTCGTGTTGGGCGGAGTGAATTTTCTCCAGAGAGAGACGAGTTGGGAGGAGATAGAGGAGCGGGAGGATGAGAGAGAGAACGGGGAAGGACGAAAAGGGAGCAGCCGAAGTGATGGTGCATTCTAAACCTTCTTCTCCCCCAGACCTCCCAGTTCGAGCGATTTTGAATAAAAGAGGGACGCGGAATAAAGTCCCGAGAGGGAAACGACGAAAAAGGAGAGGAAACGAGAGGAAGAGTGAGAGAGAGTGAGAGGAGCGGATAGATTACAAGAGAAAAACGGCAGAGGAGTGAGATAGGGAGGGGGAGGAGATGGGATCGACCGTGGAAGAAGCGGAAAAAGAGTTGGAGAAAAAGGGAAACACGTGAATCGGGAGATAAATGAAGCGGTTGGATGGAAGAGCACAACATAGTATGCATAGGGAGATACGGGGCATGAGATAAAGGAGATCGAGAGAGAGAGAGAGAAGAGGAAATGGAGAAAATGGATGAGGGAGAAATACAAGCGAGGAAGTAGAGGAGACCGAGAGATGTGAAAGTAGGGTGTAATATAGAGCCAATGAGGAATCAAGCGAAAGAGCCGAAACCAAGTAACTCGAAATGGCTGCAAGAATACTAGCAGTACAAAATATGCGCGCACGCTCGTCCCGTCAATGTAGTAGTATTCTGGAACATGTAAAGCGTCCCCTCACAAAGCTTTTATACCTCATCCCTCGACGACGGAAAATATTGCACTATTTCTTTCCTTTTTTTACTCAAAATACTTTTTTAAGTCCTGGAACCGATTTTGTTAGGAAAAAATGAAGAATCAGTCCTCTTCGGTACTCTTCCATCTTTATGAATATATGTTGATGAGTCTGATACTTCAATGTGGTTGGTGTACCTCGAATCTCTTTCCTTTGAGTGTAGTATTCAGAGAAATTAAAAAAAAAAAACGTTAAGGCGCTGAACTCGAGAATATGGTGGTGGGAGGTTGGCTAACCTGATACAACGCAACCGCATATATTTTCATCATTAGAAGCGCGTTGAATGTGACCTTGACACACTGACGATGCTCTTCCTATTTCTGTTCTGTTTCAAAAGTCGTAAAAACAAATTATGGCTGGATCTCGCCTAACTTTTTAATCTTGGGTAAAAATTCGCTCGCATCGGCATGTCGACCTCTCCATTCATATCCCGGTCAACTCATTCTAAGGCTAATAAGGAGAACTTTCACTATATTGCGGTTGATGGGAGGCCACAGCGCTGATGACTGAAATCTAACATCTTGTAAGCCTGAAAGCTTAAAACTAAAAAAAATTAGTTAACAATTCTTATATTGCGTCTGTTTCTCTCCGTTTCACGTACAATTTTAAATGCTCACTGTGTTCCTTTAAATAACCTAAGTCGCAATGCTACGCAAAGAATAAACGCTTATGTACAAATCTGGCTGAAACTCATGGGCTGAAAAAAGTGAAACTAACTATTTCAGCAAGAAATACGAAATGTATTTGACTGCTCTATCCCCACAGACTTTAGCTTCTCTAAAACAATTCAGTCCCCGCAACAGGAAAATCAAACTTTGTCTCGCCCGAAAAGTCGGTGGAGTTTATTGACCTCCAAGTAAATGCTTCTGATTTCCGTTTCAAATAATAGTGTGAAGCTAAGGTCAATTCCTAAAACAATTAAAAACGTCATTGAGTTGTAATAAGATCCGCAAAATTTAACCAATACACTAGAATATATAGTCTCTGGCGAATCAAATAGTCCTTTATTTGAAAAAGATTGAATGTATTTAAATTCTGTTCATTAACAAAAAGAGCGGTCACTGATGAAAGTACTCTAGGACCTCTAAATTCACAATACAACACTGGTGATGAAATATACGGTCGTATTTTTATTTGAGATAAAGATAAATCGTATTCATAACAACATCGTAAAATACTTTTAATTTTTATGATAAAATTTTAAGGAAACGTTCACAAGATTCGCAAAATTCGCGACGAATTCCCTATGCCTTTATTTTCAGTGCGCATTTTCCATTTCCTTCCTTGTGAACAAATCCATGGCTAAGAATATCTGCAAATAAGAATAGATGGCCGAATACAAGACGGGAGTTGGTAGGTAGCAGGAGATTGTGGGTGAATAATACCCGCCTCCACCCATCCCTCCACCTCAGCTCTTCACCCCGCCCCTCCCCTATTTCCCCACGTCCTCGACGCACTCTTTTGTCCTCCTCGCGACCGGTAGTGGGTGAGGTAAAGGGAGAGGACGGAATGGGAACCGAGTCCCCATACGCGCTCACTCCCACGCAAACACGAGCAAACTGCCATCGGAGACACAAACGGATGTCCTCCTGCTTACTCCCCTCCTACCCTACCTTCTAGCCCAGCACTCCAATTACCTCCCAACCCCCTTTATTTACCCCAGTCGCCGGAGAAGTTTCCACCCGGAACTGAGAGACATTCGGGAATAGAGTAAGAAGGGCCGAGTAGTATAAATCCAAGACTACATACTCTTAGGTGACGGGGCGGGGGAGGTAAAAAAGCAGAGATCTAGAGGAGAGGATAGAGTTAACAGGGTATAATTGCTGAATATATCACTGGAGAGGGTCGGGCAATGGATAGGTCATAAAAAAGGAAAGACATGGAAAACCAAATTTTAATAAATATTAAGAAAATAGATTTCATTTCAACATCTAGTACTTTCAATGAAGCGAATCGTACAATGAATCTAAATTTAACAAGCACGTATTACAAAAGAAACTTGAAGAATGAATAGCAGAACGTGCATGGCTATGATTTAATTTTATATACGTATATGTTACAAGAAAATAGATAATTTCATATTATTGAGGAGAATACTGCACTGAAGGAAAAGGATAGGACAGACAATAATTTAAAAGACAATGAAAATTATTTAAAAAGCACAAAATTATATGATGTGTAGAAAATGGCTATATGTCTTAGAAAATACAGCAGAGCTAAGTCGATGTTGAAGAAAGTAGAGGAAAACATAGGCGTACATGACGTTTGCAGGCAGAGATGTTCGAGGAGGTTGAAAGGGAAGATAGAAATAAACCAGAGAGAAAGTGAAGAATAACACTGATCCTGTGAAGCGAGAAATAATAGGAAGGGAGAGGTTGAGATAAACACGGGAAATGAAGAGAGACGAAAAGAGAGAAGAGAGAGAAAGACCGAGGGAAAGAGAGAGGAAAATATAGGAGGGAGGGAAAGAGGGAGTGAGTTAAGGAAGGCTTCTTGGAGACCAAACATGAGAGAGGAGACGCAGAAGAGAATCGGGTTGGCGAAAGAACACTTGGAAATTTGCCGGAAAAGAAAACACTCCCTGAAGTATGTCGTTCCCGGCCTCCGACTTTTGGGAGGAAGGACTGGGAGATAGGGAGACAGAAGGAGAGAGAGAGAAAAAGGAGAGCGATAGAGAAGGAGATGAGGGAAGGAATATTTTTTTTGCCTGCACCGGGAGAACTTAAGCAAGTTTGGAAAGAGGCGGAGGTAGGGCGGGGGAATAAGAAAAGGAAGGAGTGGGGAAGTGAGCGGGAACGTCGGGGAGGGGGGGGGAGCAAAGTAGAAGGGAAATGGCATTATCTCCCAAGAAGAGGGATACGGATGAACGGAGTGAACAAACGGTCTCCCGAGAGAGAGAGAGAAAGAGAGAGAAACACCTCTCCGACCCCTCCCCAAAAAACCCGCCTTCGGGGCGCCACCCACGACAAGCTCCCCACTCACCCTTCTCCCAGCCTCCGCCCATCCCCACCTCCCAGCCACAAAGGGGAGGTGGTCTGGAAGTTCACATAAGAGGAAGGTGGGAGAGGCATGGTGTTTCCTGATGAACTGAGAGGCAATAGTGAAGAAAGTGATAAATTAAAGGATGATGTGTGTGTGTGTGTGTATATATATATATATATATATATATGTGTGTGTGTGTGTATGTATGTGTGTGTATATATATATGCATATATACATATACATACGTGTGTGTGTGAGCGCGTTTGTATGTATAGATACACACATGCATACGAACCCACAGACACACATAAACACGTATGTATAAGACATATGGGAAAATATTGAAATAGTGGCGTACACACTATTGCGAAGGAAGAAAAAATATCGGAATCGGCGGGACGCCTGAAGAGGAAGCGGTTTCTATGAAGAAATCGACACAGCGATATCGCCCCCCTCCGCTGGAGACCACCACTGAAATCGCCAAGAGGAGGGAAAGAAGAAGATACTCTTTCAAGATGCTACGGGGTAAAAATCCCTCCTCTACGTTTGAGCGGTTATAAGTTCGCTCCGCTTGGCTCGCTTGCACGCCGAGTAGAAGCGGGAAGTAGGGAGAGATGTAGGGAGTGAGAGAAATGGAAGGGGAGGAGAGAGACAGAGGCCGCCCATTCGTATTCCGAACGCGATAAACCGCCGGGAAACAACAATTCTCCACGAGATTAAGTCATTTATAACATCCGCTTTTTTTAACGTGTTTGAGCCGATCGGTTGTAAAAATACAAAAAAAATCCATTCAGGGACGCGTCGTCCAGAAGAATCCGTTCGGTGGAAACACTTTTCAGAGCGCGGCGAGCGATGGATTCAATTTAGAAGGGAAAATAAAACGGACTTTAAAAATAAATGAAATAGGTTACATCTATAACAGTCAAAAATTGTATAGAAAGAGCCGATACGTTTATTTTTTGCGCGACACAGGACGACTTCACTAATCAATTTCTGAAAATGCAAAAATGTTCGCAAAATGACTTTTTTATCCGAAAAAAAAACGTTTAAAAAAACATTCATGTCTTCATTAAGAACAAAATTTATTAAATTATTAGGATCCTCGTAATAATAACAGATTGCCTCTATTAATTGATGTACTAAATAAACGATCCCAGAGATGCCAGCTAGTTTCAACGACGACAACTTTTAAAGTTACTAAGCAAGCGGACCGAAAGCACAGTTAATATATGCGAATAATTTAGCGACCTTCGTTTTCTGTCGAAAAAATCCATTTCTAGTGAAAGCTCTCCGGAGGAAAAGCACTCGTGGCGGAATGCAACGTTCGCTCTTCAGAGCGTCTCCATAAATTTCAATTGCTTGCAAATATGGCCGACAGGGTCCTTGGCGGTGCATTACGACGCAGGCACACCTCATACTACCAACCAATCTCCACGTCATCCCCATTCCATCTCTCCCCCTCCCCCATTCCTAGCTCCCTCTTCTTGCTCCCTCCCACCACCACCCTTCATACATCCGACCTAGAGGTCGCGTAAAAAATGAAGTATTCCGTGCCCGGAATGAGACCCGTGTCCTGAATACGTCTCCTAGCAAAGTAAGTCGTCCCCAATTTCAAAAAAGAGATGCAATCGCTGCTGCTTTCGATTCAGAGAGCGTTTAACGAACTTAGCGGGTAAGCATCTGGCATAAGCCGAGAGTTTGATGACGCCGGTAATAGAATTATCAAACTTTTAAAATATCGAATTCACAATTCCGCCTTTCAGACTGCAGGGAAGCATCCACGGGAAAGAAATTCAATATTCATGAGAAACTCATTTGAATACTGTACGGTCACGGAGTACACTAATTCAGTAATCAGGTATACATTGAATCCATAAGTGGAAGGCGGTTTTAGGGAGGCAGAGAAAGGAAATAAGCTTCCACTCAACCAGCACCCACTGTGTGATGGGAAAACTTCAACGTCTGCAGCTGAACTGCTTTGCATAATATCCCTTACTACAGCGCCCAACAAATTAATATTCCTCTTCAAAACTATACAACGAAAACAAACAATTTCCAGGACCAACAAGAAATTTTCGGGGAAGGAATAAAGTTACGTGGGAAACGAAGATCCCGGAGAATGAAAACGGAAAATCGAACCCTAAGTTCCCTATTTTAGCCATTAAAATTATAATAATTAAGGTTACCATATGGTAGTGCAAATAAGCTATTTGCACCGTCATACTAAACTGCAACGAAAGCGGATAGGTTTATGCTTATGCTGTTCATAAAAATCTAAAAAAACGACTATTTAGAAAACGTTTAAAAAACCAACGAGAAGCCTTATAACACCGTTATTCCATGTAGCGTTTAAGAATAGGAAATGTTGTTGATTTAGAGGGAGAATGAATATTCTCTAACCTTTGCTGAGATTTGATGTTTTATCACGAAGGACGTTGATTTGGTAGACTTTTCCGAACTCTTCGAACATCTTCCGAAGGTCGTTTTCATCCATTGAGCGAGGAATTTGACCCACGAACATTTTGATTGCATCGGGGTCAGGCTGCTCTGAGTTGGTCATATTGGAGTTCATGTTCCTGCAAAGAAAAAATCGACACGTTTAAAAATCTCCAAATTTTAAACTCAATGCATTTAAAGTAGTTTTTTGTTTCACAGAATATAAAAGACGTTACCCCTGCGATTGAAGAAAAAACAACAGCAATGAGAAATTATCTTAGTAACGTTGGAAGCCACTGTAAATATGTTAACACTGACTTTTAACGTTTATCAAAAAATTCGAAGATTACAGATATTATATACGACTCAAAAAATATTTCAATGAAAACTCCGCTTTTATTTAACATGAAAATAAGTATATAGTGCGATAAAATAACACTTTATAAAGAACAAATATGTATCTCTAAATGGCAATTACAACCAAAAAACAATCACGCAATTATCGGGTGAAAAAAGCCGTAAATTAAACAAGACGTTGGAAAATCACTTCGAAAGAAACACCAAAGCCCAATTACGAAGCTCAAATCGAATCAGCCATTACAACCAGTAAATCAATTGCCAAATTTTTACTTCGAATGTGGAGATTCCATAATTTCAAATTCTCGATACTCGCATTGTCCGCACGCTACCAAATGAAACCGTGGCCAATAAACAGCAGTAACGGGATTGGAGAAACAAATTTCTCTTCATTGCGAACAATGCTCGCGCTCGTAAAGACAAGCTAAGCCCTTTCAGAACGCCAACTTCAAACAAATTGAAGCCTTAACCAATGACAAAGTGATGCGATTGCAGAGCATCCGGTCAGGAAAATCGTCACATATCTTAAAATCCCCTCCAATATTTCGTCGGTGAAGGGTTTTAGAGAGGCGTAGGAGCCCAAGTTTTTAAAACTGCTTCGCCCGATCTCGAAATGATAAATTCAAAAGGACTTGGCGTCGGCAATTTTTCCAAACAGGAGGGGAAGAAGAAAGATTAATGGAGGTCCTTAATGCTCAATAACCTGGATATGACGAACTCGTTAATCCATATAAAGCCGGTTCAATTACGACGGAGGGAGCAAGCACTCGCCATGCATAGTCATTATACGCGGGTGACGGTTTATGGGCAGGGTGTACGAAGGGAGAGGAAGGAATGGGGTGTACAAAGGGGGGGGGAGGATAAGGGGAACAAAAAGGTTACCGGTTGTGGAGGAAATGCGGGCTCCGGAGTGGACGGGAGAGAGGACGTTAGTGTAATACGAGGGCCGCTACGTCCGAGAGAAGTCGAAGTGGGGGGAGGGTGAGACAATGTCCAGTGAGGCGTGATCGTCCCTTCTATTTACGTCGCGAAATACCACGTCCGAACAATAGGGACGTGTAATTTCGCGACGAGATGGCAGGTGGCGCTGGGGAGGACGGACTGACGGTTAAGGACTCCGTAATGGTTCTCGCACCACACGATAGTCACATTTCCAGGGCAAAGCGATTTAATATGAGACATTCCCAGAGGAATAAAAATACCTCGGGCATCCGCCGCAAAACCTTACGCGCGCGACGCCTATCTGGCCTCGTCCGTGACTTACAACGCCGTTCCGATGAACGATTCCAAAGATATTTCTCGGGTGTGAAGTGTGGCGCGCTCTGGCGGCGGGAGATGAGCGACGGCAGAGGGCTCTGTGGGCGGGAGAACGAAATAATCGATTCGTATCAATCAGGGGTAAAAGAGAAGCGTTCTCCCTCTCACTTTGGTAAGAAGGTCACTGGTGGGAAATCAATGGACGGGGGGCACGGACTAATTTCGACGACCGTAAAGCGACGGAGTGTAGAGCAATCGCTTTTTTCTCTCTCTCTCTAACTCGCTCGCTTCATAGAGACGTCACAAATGAGTTCTCTCTTTCAATCGCCGATCGCGATTGATAGTGCTTAATCGAAAAGGCGAAATCGATCAAAGTCAACTGTGGATGCTGAACGATTAATTAACCCGGAACTTTTGGGAGGCTATTATGCTGTTCATTTCTCCGATAACACAGAAAGAATATCCCATAAATTTCAGACTCGCGGAATAATACTGAGGAAATTGGAAGTCGTAAATTTGGAGAAAAACGAACTTTTTCCATTTATCTTTTAATGACGTTTTTTTGTTCAAATTTGGGACGGTTTGTTGCATTTTTTCTTGAGGTCGCTTTGAAGCAAATCCCCCGAATTTATTTTTCATGGTCACAAAGTTTCAAGTTTAATTATCTTCAACTTTAAAAAACGTTCAGCTCGGAGTTACAATTAAGACCAAGTCGAGGATATGAATCCCCGATATTACTGCGGTATAAATAAGGGAAAAAGCATAAATTGATGCAAAAAAAGATTTTGAAGAGTGTATATGAGTGCGTGTGTCTATGTGTGTGTGTAAAACAGTCAAGTATTAGTTCCTTAATTAGCTGATTGTGAGTGGCACTATGTGAATGTGGATGAATTATCGCCCATTTCTGCCACCAGGAAATCTCAATTTTCTCTTACGCTTCTAATCAAATCCTGAAACTATATTGACGCTAAACACACGAAGCAGGGATTATGCGATTAAATGATTTCACATTGGCACAAATTTGTTCATAAATATTTAACGCGAGGAGGTGAAATAAGATGATAACATGAAGTTTTTTTTTAATGTTGCTCTCCGCAGAGTAACAGGTCAATGTATTTACGTCACAACAGCTCAGAACTAGTTGAGATAACGAGACGCTGCTAATGGATATTGCACGATTTACGTCGACTATGTCCATCACGTTCTAGTATTCAACCTCGGAACGGCCATCAAAAGCGCACGTTCGACGTTTAATGCGCGCGGCTGGGAGTCACGTATAAATAAATCCCATGCGACGCTTAAATCGCCTTCTCGCACACATTTGCTATTGTTGGATACAATGATTTAATGCATTTGTGAGTGTGGATATAAATAGAAAAAAAAACTGAAAAGTTTCAGAAAATAATTAATTTTTATGCATACCGTCCGTTCGCAACAGGGCAGTTTTACTTGAGCGAAATAAAAAGCATTCTAATAGAAATATGCAAAATGCCTTTTCCAAACATTAAAACAGCTCTTAGTTGCTTAATCATTAATCCAGAAACGGAATAAACGTGTGGAAACATCAAACACAAAATAAATCCCAATTCACCTGTAACATATAACGTACTTATAATCCTTTTTAGTGGCAACAAGGATCAAAATGCCAACCGAAAGCTGAGAAATATGAATACTAATACACAATTCAAGATGATGAGAGTAGTACGCAATATTACTTCGACTCGTCTGGACTTGAGTTTTATCCTCGAACCGCATAATTTATATCGAACTTGATAACAACCACTCGCCACACGCTGGAACATATTGGGCGACGTTGGCGCCGACCAGCTGGGATGCCTGAGGAATACTTAACCATAACAATAAAGGAAGCCTCCCTTGAGGAATGCATCCACGCTATCTTCCCCGACGAGGCTTCGTACGCGAATTCAGGGCACACAGTGCGAATGCCTCCCTGGAATCTCTACGCCTCGCGCGTATTGCATCTCGGGAAATGGCACAATTTAAAATGTATAGGGGAGAAGAGAGAAAGGAGTGAGATTTGTGTGTGGAAGGAAGAGATGAAGGATAACGAAAAATGAATGAGAAAATGAGGAAAATGAATTAATAAGACAATTTATTGACATGACAATAACGAAAAATCGCTGTGAATCATGAGAGCCCAATAAAAATTAAATGCGTAAAAAACATTCAAATAGCATGGAAAGCAGAAAAAATCTTATTATATAGAGAAGCGAGTCAGTCAAGGCAAATCAACGTGGATATTGGCTGTAAAATGAAACTGAATAAACAAAACTGATATGGCAAAAATGATCCATGGATTATGAAACTAGTCGGACAGAAAAACATGTAATACAGCATGAATTGGAGCTTTAAGTCGATTAAAGCATAGACAGAATTGTAGATAAAAATACTAACGGAAAGAAGTGCTTCTGATGTGATTGTAACTGTCAAGTCTCACTCTGCATTTTGTGTCAAGTACGAAAAGACAGAATTTTCAGAGACAGAACGCGAAATATTCGGTAGTACTAGAATTACGAATTATTTTTAAAACAATGAAAAGTAAACTAAATATCCCTACAACAAAAACGCATTTTTGAGAGCTTAGACGGATTCCAAAACATGAAGTAAGCGGAAGTTTAATATAAAAAACTAGAACAGAAATGATTACATGGATTTATTGTGAGTAAATAAAACCTTTTGGGAAATATTCGTAAGTGTTGAAACAACAATAGTTAAAAAGAAAACAAAATAAAATAAAAACGTTAACAGCAATATACAAACAATGACCTCTATAAAATAGTCTGGATGTAAGACGACTTATTCTAACGTAGACAATATTATACTCAACCGTAAATACGCTAAACACAAAACCGCAATTTTTACTCGATGGTTAACGAAATAGCGTTTAAACCAATAATTCATAAATTTTCAGAGAATAATTGTTTATGAGATTCGAAACGAAGAAAATCCCAGCAATCACCCTCGGTGGAATAACCAAGCTTCTAATCATTTATTCAACTCCAGCTGAAAAAGAGCTTTTTGTTCGCTCTGGACGATCAGACAATCGCGCGGCTCTATTAACCCGGAGGAGAATTAATCTCCGTACAGTACGTTCCCTTCGCGAAACCGCCTTCTCTTCCTCCTCGACTGAGCATTGCAGTTGATATGGCGCCTCGTATGGGTATCTCAACCGTCTCTCCGGGTCCCTGACCTAAATCACTTCGGAACATCCCCCAACGCCCCCTTAATCTCGCGCAGACATGAAAGAGCGACCGCGGACCGACTAAAACCGCAAGAGCACGTTATTCTAATACTCCCGACGCCTCCCCATCCCCTTCCCTACCAAACCCGTTCCTCTCCCACACACACAGCCTCCCCTCCTCCCCACTGATACGTCAGATATGCAAAGCGCCGCATCGAGCAACTGCGCGCCGGACTTCATAATCCTAGAAACCTCCTTATTCCCGTGGCGCGAGAAGATACGGTAAATAGCCGTACGGAAAAACTCGTTATTAGAAACTATGAAAGAGGGCTGCGAGGAACTTTCTCAAGACAAGGAGCGGAATTTCGTTCATTAATGACGGATACATGCCCTTATATTATGCTCTCATAGAGACCAACTTTTTCAATTACTTATACGGCCGCATAAAATGTTTAATTATATCGCGTAAAAAGCACAAAGCATTTCACGTGTTGTAACATCCGACGTTTAACTTTAGGCCGCATGAATTTTTGCTTCAGGCTAAACATTGCGCAACATCTAAATTCAATTATGGAAAAAATTAAAGATGTACTGATATGATACTGATATGCCGGATTAATTTAAGATTTAATATTTCCACCGTTTAACATTAGAATGAAACAAAAATATCACACCACGAAGGGAAGATGGTACCATGAGGGCGATAAAACCCTTAAAATTTACTGGAGTTCAGAACACGTTTTGGTTGTGGTGCAACTAATATTATCCCTTTCTTATTTCTTCTCGCGTGAAAAACGAGGCATTGAAATCTTCTACGAACGTTTTTTTTATCTTATAGTACAAGAAAATATTTTTTTAGAAGAGAGAGTGTCTCAAAACTTATTGTTCATCAGTTAACTAAACGATTAGAAACTAACAACGGACTCTCTCGCGAGAGTAATAGGCATTCCTAAACACGCAGTAAATTTGGAAATGCGACCGATTGCTGAAATTAAAAATTTTACGTTTGACATGAAAAACGAGACGTTGAAATCTTTATGAAAGAAAAATCAATAAAGACTCCCCGAGATACATAAAAAACAAGTACGAAGAAAAAATTTCTAACGCGAGCAAGATATGTACTTAATCACAAATCCGGAGATGAAAAATATCGAACGATATCTTTCGCATAAATCTAAATTATATCGTGTACAATTTCACTGCAACCGATGTAGCCTAAATAGGCCACTTTAGGCGTGCCCCAAAACGCCTCGAATCGATCACACCTGAAATATGGGAAATAGAATTTATAAACTCGATGGCAAACGCGCAATATTTCAATGCGTGCCTTCGTGAACCGACATAATTTATCATTCGGGATATTTTTGTACCCTCGAAACACGTGTTCCGCCTCACAATAAGAGATGATGGATGTGTATTCCATGCTGATAATCCTCGCCTAAAGGTTCCCCCATCGATCGAAACATAGAATTCCTCATTCTTCACCCACGATCTTATATACGTACACTTTGCAAACGCGAGCGAACTACACCCGCTGTCGACATGGGCGTGACATATCAAATTAATTACCCTGCCGATAATTACCAAAATCTAATTTTCTATTCGCCGTCATCGAGCTCGTGACTCGAAATCATTACGGATTTAACGCTCCGGACGAACACGTGTCAACGAATTGGGGAAATTTTAAAATCACTTTACCCTCGGATATCAAATCTAATTCTCTGGAATGGAATCATTAATGAGAGGCTCGCCAATAATTCCCACCTAGATTACGTCCGATGATTTCAACCGTGCCCTGGCGTATTTATTCAGCAAACATCCCCTCCTTCGCTCCGTCATGTTCTCTACTCCCGCACCCGATATCACTCCGTCGTATACGCCATTTCTTCCTCCCCCATTTCGACCCTCATTCACCCGCCACTCGTTCCCGCCATCTCCCTCAGGAACAATTCTCCCTCCCTGCCGGCACATGCACCTCTCCCTTTCCCCACTCCACACCAACCCCTTCCCAACACCTTCACTCGCATCCGACCAGAGCGACCGCAGCGCGTGGGTACATCAGATGACGGTGTTGCCTAATTAGAAGGTAGGCCGCAGCGTGAGGAAGCGATCCCTTTCGCCCCCTCCCCCACACGAGGCAGAAGAAGATGCCTCCTCCACCTCCTCCTTAGAGTAAGAGGGCTGGGGAGGGGGCAGATGGGGCCGACTTCTTGTCTTGGGGCGGGGGAGGAAAAGAGGGAGGGGCGAAGGAAAATGAGAATCTGAGATCCCTTGGCGGGTTTCGCTCAAAATGTAGAAGGAATCTCTCTCTCAATCCGAGTATGTGCGCAGGGGCCTCGTAGGTTTATTTCGGGCGTCGGCGCTGGGAAAAAGCGGAACTTGAAGGCGGAGGCGTACTATTCTTACGGTGAACGATTAACACAGCCCAATGTGGTTGCGGGGGTGCGAGAGATACGATCCGGATATATCACCGGATTTGGAGACGGCTACTCTTTTGTTTCAAGGAGTTGGCGTAAGTGATGCAATGGGGCATACCGTCGCAGTAGCCTGCCACATTAAATGCCGAACTATTCACCAAGAATAATACGGTTCATTTAAAACAAAAAAATGTAGCTAACATGGAGCATTTTGACTTTCCTAGGTCGTCCCTGGAGACGTTCAACAAAGAAAGATATAAGATGCAACGTGAATCGTCAGAAGTGGATAGTTGGATGATAAATTCTGGGGAATACAGTACGATTGAGGCGCCTAGTTCCATAAGGGCCTAAAGTACAAGTTGGTGAATGTTGAGTTCTTTGTAGTTCTGCACACTCCCGACATCTGTGCATCATATGGTGAAGCACTTACACTTGTGCTTTAGACCTGAGTTGAGATATCGCAAAATGAGAAACACCCTTCCTACAAACTGCTTTCAGTTTTAGTTCCATATGGGACCAAAGCACACTAGGACATATTCCCGCTCTATGATCTTCAAATATTATTCATGTTACCAACACAATATGACGAATATATTGTGTCATAGTTAAATAGGCATGTAAAACAAGTTAAATATGTGAGAATGAAAGCCATAAAGACAATAATTGCCTGTAAGCTATGAATGTTATTTACCCAATGGAAATTGTGCTAAAGTACGACTGTGCAGAGAAGTTCTGCTGGGTGTGTTTTCCATTTCATATAAACGCCTACTAAGAGGTATAGCAACTGGGCAAGAAAATGCAGGTATGTGAAAAGTAACCATCTGTTCATATTTGGTGTTGAGTTGTAATGAAGTTGCTACCATTCCTGACTGAAAGAGAAAAACTATTTTTCCTCGGCCTTAAGTCCCAAAGTGGTCATGAAAAAAATTGTGACAGGGAGGATGTTGATGAAATATTGGAGTAAATCAGGCTGCCATGTGTTATTAAGAAGCACAAATCTATTCATAAATACTTGAAATTATTAAAGAATTATATTTTGAAAGTAGTATTTCCCTGTAAATAAAAATATGTATATTCAACGTACACTGAAATTTGGTAAAAATAAAAATGTTCAGATTTGATGCTTAATATCTTCAAAATTTCCCGATACAAAGTGTCCATAATTTTTTGAGAGCTAATCATTAAATCATTAATATCATTAAAACAGTGTAAAAATAAAAGTTAATATGATGGAGAATGTTTGTAAAAATTAACATTTCACAAAAGTCAATTTTTCTCAGAACTTGCTTTTTGTGCCTTGGGCCCTTACGGAACTAGGCGGCTCAATTTCAATCACGGTTAATTCAACGCCTGTCTTATGAGGAACCCACAAGCTCCGCAGTATTATTCCGACGTATATTTTTATTTTCTACGAACGTTTTTTTATCTTATACAAGAAAATATTTTTTTGGAAGAGCGAGTGTCTCAAAACTGATTGTTCATCAGTTAACTAAACAATAAGAAAGTAACAACGGACTCTCGCGAGAGCAATAGGCATTCCCAAACACGCAGTAAATTTGGAAATGCGACCGATTGCTCAAGTTAAAAATTTTTCATTTGAAATTTAACTCGCTTCTGAAATTTTTACGAGAATAGATACTAATTGTATTGTAAGAGAGATGAAAAAGCACGAGAACGATGCAGATGAGATGCAGACGAGATTAATGTAGCTCACTGTCAGATACTGCTGTCCAAAATTGAAAGCAAGATGGGTGAAATGGGGAGATAAGGTAAAGAAAACATTAAATCACAATTAAATTAGTAAGTAAATTATAAGACCAGAAATATTCGGATCAGCGACGTGACATTAAAATATAGGTCTTTAAATGGCATTTTAAATGAAAAACAAATTGAATGAATTTATGGTACCTCAATGCTTAAATAAAACGATGGGATAAGAGTAATAATATTAAGAGTATTAAGTATTAAGAGTATTAAAATTTATTAATTTCATAATTGAAAATAAAATGAACGCCGGAACGTAACATAGAAGGCACGATAATCATTCTTAATCATCCGCATAGTCACCTCTTAAAAGTTTACGATACATAAGAAACGTAATTAAAATCACGCCCCTTCGTGTGACCAAACTAATTACCACCAAATTCTTTCTCCAGCAAAGGATTACATTAAAGAGAAATTTTTTTCAAACCGAACTCTTCTTTTGCATTCGCTTTTTTTCCCACCAACACATATTTTTAAGCCAACTAACCACGTCGGCAAATCGGAAATTATCCGCGGCTGCGATGGAACACTCCTAGCGGAAGCGTCAACAGAAGGTCGATCTGCAATCCGCAATCATTTGGAGAGCGAAGAACAACACCGGGTGAACTACGAATACCTAAATCGGCAGCGAGAGGATTTCGAGAAGAGAGCCGAAAATAAAACAAGCCTCTCTCCACAGCTGCAGCGCCGCGAGGAAATCGAAGACCGAAAATCCAAGCGAATGCAGCAGCAGCAGCCACCGCTGCCGCCGATGAGAAATAATTGAGAATCGAACGCGATCTCAAACAGTTTCCGAGCGGTACGTCATCGAGAGCTCCGATTGGAATCGATGCTGGCCGAAACTCGAGCGAGCGTGAAAAAGAGCGGTGGGGGAGGGGAGGGGAAGAATGGGTGCGAGCAGATCGCCCCAGGAGGTTATAACTGCTGCGGAAGCGTGATAGCGCCAAACGTTTACTTTTTGAACCGTTTATGCCTCTCTTCCTCTTATAGTCGAATAGCCGCCGGCTCCACTCCGATTCACTCTCCGACACACTACTTCTGAGAGCAGCACACCGCCGATGACCAGCTCATTAAGCTAGATACGCTACGGCCAAACACCATTTCAAGGCGATCATTTATTAAAAATCGACAGGGCGCATAACGAATCAACCAATTGGCAAGTTTTCGGGCGACGAATGGCGAATCATTTATCGAGTAGATAGTAGCTCTTTCGTCTAATAAACTTATACGCATATAGCGCAAATAAATTTGTTATCTTGAGAAAAGAGTGCACGTGGATTATGACAAATATAATGGCATTGAATCTTTCAAAAAGAAATAAATGCAGCTCATTAAAATTCTGTTTATAATTAATTACATATAAGAATCATTAGTATGAAAGTAGTATGACGGGAAGGAACTTATCTTTCGCAGGAAATGTTCTCAAAGCCTTCAAAAATTCAGCAATTTTAATCTACATATCTGACTTCATCAAAAGAATATCAATAGTAATTAAGTATTTGTTTATTTTTGTTGCCGCCTTTCAAAACAACGGCAAAAATTCTTGAACATCAGAAGCGGAAGAAAGCTCTACCAATGAGAATTAAATCGGACAGATCGCGGAAAATATATACACATATAATTCCCGTTCTTCATCTTTTAAAGAAGGTAACTTGAGTCAAAAATCGTACATAGGAGTGAGATTCTATTTATAACAATGAAAATTATTTACATTGCTTCTATCAAATAATTACACGGTCCTTATTACACTTGTATTTCAAGAAAATTCTTCTAAATTTTGAGATGAACTACGCTAAAATAAACTTTAATTTATTAGTTACTGAATGCTAATTAATACGTAGTATTTTGTATTAACTTCGTAATTTAGGATTTTATCTATAGAATGTAAGATAATAATAGCCAAGAATCTATTAACAAAGGCCTCGACAAATCCTGGGCGCCAGGCCGCCATGGCGTCTTAAGAGTTTCATGCTGGTGCCTAGATATTGTATATGCATGCTGTAGTTATGTTTTGGTTATACTGTAGTCACGTGCTGCATTAATATTGTATTGTCAGCATCAGCAGTAGGAGCAGCAAAATATATCTGTCGGAAGCATTCAAGTTTCTGAAAATAAATGCAAATTTTTATTCTTGTTCGTAAACTACATGTTTTCAGAATATCAGTCGACTTTTTCGAATGTATAAAGCTCATTTTATCACGTTCTGCTACATAATATGACAGAGATAAATGTGCATGGCTTAATTATTGTACCAGATTCGTGTCTGAATTATTAAACATTTATTTTTTTGACGATAAGCTATAGGTAATAGGCACATAATAAAATCTACAGGTATCACATCACTAGCACATTGAAAAATTTTCCATTGCATATTTTATACTCCCGATTTCACATCATGCATCAGCGAAATTATTTCCATCAAGTAAATTTCTACCGCTAGATAAAGCCACGATAGCCTCGTACGTGTTTGGCGACACGCACCCATAGTCACGTGATACGAGATTCGCCAACAATCGAAGTGAGATTCGCTGGACGAACTCGCGCTGAATAAACCAAAGTCGCCTGGAATGCTTCATTCCCCCGTAGCCATTACGCTTCTCCCACTCTCCTGTATTTACCCTTCCGGCGTTATGAAGTACAAGTCGCGTTACGCACGGTGAGGCTCGAAGCTGCGGAAACCCCATCCACGTAACAAAAGGACCGGGCGCGTGGGGCCATCGATATCAACGCACCCCTCCCCCCACACCGATATCCCCCCCCCGGAGCCATGGCCATCAACGCAGCCGCAGGGGGTCTGACGGGAGAGGGCAGAAGGTGGAAAGGGATTTAAAGAAACGACACATCGGAAGGGAAGGTGGAAGGAAGGGATATGGAATCTATAGGGTGCATGCGTGAAGGGACCGAGGCGTGCTCGGGCAAGCAAACTATAAACATAGAGATCTCGTCGGTCCGCTCAGCGGGGAGTGATACAGGGGCGGAGAGCGGTTCACGGGGTCACATTAATCACCTTCGCCAAAGGCTCGCACCCCTTCACCGATAGCCGCTCTGCGTCGACGTCCCTACCCGCTCACCCCCCACTCCGACGCAGCTACCTGATCGGAGAGCGGCTCGTCCTAGGGCACGCGACTCTCGATATTCCCTCGGCACTCATCATCGACTATCCATTATACCGGAGCGACCGTTGAAATGCCAGCAAGCGACCCCCACCTCCCCCTCCTCACCCATTCCCCTATCTCTCTCGATTTATCCAACCAAAGAGATTATCCAAATGGTAACCCGCCAGTCCTAACTACTCTAGGGTAGTGGATCGGAAACGAAACGAAGATCCGACAGGAATTAGACCAATGGGATGGATGTATGCGCGAAATAACGATATTCATTCGTCGACGCGGGTGAATCATGTTGAATTTTTACTCTCCCGGCGGACCTGCAATTTTTCGAGCTACATTTTTTTCGCTCCGAATTTCTGAATCCCTTGAAATGTCCCTGGCAGCATGCGGTGGTTAATGCCGGTTAATCCACAATGAAATATCCTTCAGTCGCAGTTTTTGTTACGTGTTATAGCGACGCACCTTTCTCCTGTTGAATACACCGTGCATTCGTCGAGGGGACGTCGCGAAACTTTTATTTGGAGGACGATAAATATCGGTCCATGTTTATGTGAAGCCTCGTATTAATTTACGACTAGCCAACGTTTTTTTTCTCTCACAAAAACTCCATTGAACAACGCGGATCTTTAAATTCTACGTCCGGTCGGTAGACAGTCACGCTCCAAATGAAGTTCGAGTTTGAAATTTGACTCCGGTAATGGTGAAATTGAGTATTACTGGGGAATTTCCGCAGTATGATCACGTGAAATTATTCGTAGGGATAAAATAATCCAGAGGTAGGTATAAAGCAGACAAGTATTGCCAATCTGCAAAACAATCCTAAAATTTCAATTCCCATGCCAAATCAAATTTATAATCACTAAGACTATAATAACTTATTTGGACGTGTTTGGAGCTAGCAATTTAAATGTCGTAGGGCCTGGTAACTAAAGGGCACGGACTCCACTCCTAGCCTTAACGAACTGTTTCTCATATTTATCTACGAGCATCTTACAACACGTTGCTAATCTAATTGCCTCCTTTTTCAACAGAAAATACAACTAGGTAAACCCAAACGTGTTTCATGCTCCAATCAATCTGCAGAAGACGAAATACAACAGATTTTAAAAGAGAAGCGGTATAATTAAAAAAATATTGGTTTTCTCAGCTATTCAGGGCCTGAGTTATCACAGCAACCTGCAAGCAAGAGTTACGGCTTATGTACCAAACCTCAATATTTCCTCAAAAACCTTCCTGCAAACGTACCCCATCCTATCCCT
Organism: Tanypteryx hageni; assembly: GCA_028673005.1. Lineage (NCBI taxonomy): Eukaryota > Metazoa > Arthropoda > Insecta > Odonata > Petaluridae > Tanypteryx > Tanypteryx hageni. Next base: position 72,332,436 of record CM054112.1, on the reverse strand, counting down.
CCACCCCCATGCATCCACGTGCCAGTAGTGCCGCACACACGCACCCCGACACCGAGCTTGTGGAGGGGCCACCCCCCTCTGGCATCGCATGAACAAAGCACCACGTGATCCCCAAATGATTTACTTCAGAGAGAGATAGAAAGAAGGGGAGAGGAAGGTGTTATGGCGAGGGGAGAGGGGGGAGGGGGAAGCAGACGGTGTACGAAAAGATAAACGTGTTTGTTGGCGCATAAAGGATAAGAGGGTTCCTGAATAAAGGGGGGTTTTGGAAACATTTATAACGGAAGGGACGAGAATGTAAGAAATGCTGCCATCTTAAAGATTGATGATTAACGACCGTGTGAAAAAAGTTCGGAGTAGCTCGAAGGATACTTTGATTGCGTATCCACGTCAAAAAATGGAGTCCTTACAAAAACATTCGAGGAAAATTAATCAAACCGTGTCGGCTGACGGTCCTTCTCCGGCTTTGTACTAGCTGGATCGGGAGTAAAAATTCCAGCGAATGCTTGAACGGAAACTACACTTTTATTTGGATAACTCACTCACCACTCAATTGAGAAGTTTACGTTCGAATACAAAAATAATGAACCAAAAATTAACTTTTTGCTTAAGATAAAAATATTCGGAAGAGGTATTTATTATCGGATTACGAAAAACATAGACAATAAATATGGATTTCAGAATTCTCTAGCAAAAAAATATCGTCATTAATCGGGTGCGAATAATGCCGACTTCCGTAAAAAAATCCTCAACTGCGAGGAAGAAGCGAAAATAATCGTGCAACTCATCCACCAATCATCCGTAATTATCGACCGGAGAAACTAAAATTGAGATGAAGAAGTTTTCCATCGAATATCACTCATTCATTCAGAAAGGGAGAGATACCAGACTACCACTCAGCGTTTGCATTCGAGGCCCTTAAAACTTTCCTCAGAGAAAACACGAATCAAAAAAATGTGAGAGAGAGAGAGTACCTACCCAAGTTTTTAATTTTTTCCTACAAACGCCTGAAAAGCAACCTAGGGAACCTCCCTTCCCACCTCCTTTCTCCCCCTGCCCCTCCCTTCCGCACTTCTACCTCTCAGACTGAATTCGGTCTTCCTTGCTGCTTGGCTGCTTAATCCGAATCAGATCGAGCTGCCGGGTAATGGGCCGAGAGGTTTTGAACGTGGGTGGCGAAGAAGTTGGAGCTGTGTAGGAGAGAGGGAAGGGGTCGAGAGGAGAAGAGGTATGGAGGAGAGGTATGGAGGAGAGGTATGGAGGAGAGAGTGAGAAAGGAGCGCCTCTGTTCAAGGGCCAATTGGCCACCGACGCCGTTCGATAAGGTATTGTAAGATTTATCCTCGATCGAGCATCCTCTTTCCCAGCCCGACATGAGCGTATCGCCTCGAGAAGAGAAGGCTGTTAGGCACGTTTAATGTCAGCGGCCAAGTTAAGGTGACGACCGGGCGTGTACTAATTAAAAACTTCCTCCGTACTTAGTACGTGGCCGCCAGTGGCGACACGAGTCGAATGTGCGGCCAGTATCGATAGCAACATCGCAATAATCGATCGATATCTAAATAAAAAACGTTAATAAAAAGGAGGGAAAAAATAAATTATCGGTATATACAGCTTAGTAACAAAGGCATTGCCGTAGATTGTGCTTGAAAATTTTAAACGCCCCAAAAAAAATGAACCGGAACTTTTTTGAGGAAGGAAAAGACGCAGTGGAGTCGGTGTCGGGGAAAAGATCGGAAACTTACGTTTTTGGCGGATCATGTAGTACGTCGGTCGTCCCCACCCACTAGTCGACTGAACGCTCTCTCCTAGGGGAAGCGGCGCCCAGAGACGACGATATTGCCGCTCCCGGATAGTGCAAGAGTGGGCTTGCCTCCAAAGGGAAGCCGTGTCCCATTCATTCCCATTACGCCACACCCACGCCATCTTTCCCTCGACTAACGCACTCACGCGCTTGCTTCATACTCCTCAGGACCGTTGCCATAAGGATTCGCATAACATACGCTTTCGGTCACGGCGAAAAACGTACCGAGTGAAGAGGGCTTGGTTCTGCTTAAAGCGTCCTCGTCTGTGTCACTTCTCGCAGCCGCGGTAAATATTAAGGCATAAAAAACGTCTCCTACATATTACAGGTTTAATTCGCCACTTAGAGGTGTACACATAAATATTGTCGAAACATGTACAATGTTGATGCAGGGGTTTCCTCCTTCAACTGGAAAATTGCCGTCAATAAATGTTTTATAAAATAAATATTGGAAACTAGTTCCAAATATTGCGTTAGAAATACTTTACTGATGCTGGACATTATGCTCAAATTTATCTTCATAGTACATAAATGCGTAAATCATAATTTGAACCGTTACAACGATATTATTCCAGCTTTGTTACCGATTAAAGTAAAAATTATCCTTAATTTTCTGGATCTCTAAGACATTGGTTCCCTAACTTTTCCACTAATCGCGGGCCACAAGCAATAGATAATAAGGCTGAGGAATAAAATAACGCAACTAAAAATTTTAGACAATTCAATCTCATCTTAATTATTTTTATTTATCTATAATGAGAAGACGGAGATAAAGACGAAATACACTGTTTATATAATTTTCTATTTTCATCGTATGCTAACCTGAATACTTTAATTGCTGAACGTTAAATGGTAACCACTGATCTAAGGAACTAAAACGAATGTTTTTAAGCATTAATATTGTCATTTATATAAAAACTCAATTACGGATAGGAACAAAAAGTCATTCATACAATTATTTGATCTTTCCATTTTTATAACTCTGAAAGTTCCCAAAATACGCCTATATCTTCAAGGATCACGTTTACCGATTTCCGCGGATACATTAGGGCCCACAACGCGAAATCAAATTATAAAATGTATATTGCAGCATTTCTTGGGAACTGTAACATCATCTTTAATATTTTTAAGTTCAACTAGACTAAATTGTTTGTAAATGATTAAAGAAGTTGTGAAACATGATTCTAGAATACTTTTAAAATATCAGTGAGACGAAGATAGCATGGACGTCTTTGATAATACGATTAACGCTATTTTCTTACGAGAAAAATGATTAAATATGCTATAAAGTCACGGTATTTTCTGCAATGCGTCACTTTTATCGCTTCAAGAAAGGATTACACAGCTAGACCACGCGGAAATCCCCTAAAATATTTCTAATAGTAAGTCAATGATTAAAAAAAAAACTAAAAAGAAACACTTCCCCACTAATACTTGAAATCCTCAATCATTATTATAACGCAATGGCCGCGGCGCAGAAAACTCACGAAATAAACAGCGTTTCATTTTCCCTGCAAACATGAATCATCCTTATCGCCCTTTAAAACCGGTTTAACCCCGGCCCAATTTTCACCATCACCAGCCGAGCCGCGAAAGGAAGCTGTGAGGTAGAAGGGAAAAAAAATCCCCCTTTGTATCGCCCAGGAATATTCCTCCTCCTCTTCACCAAAAGGCGGGCAAAAATGCCGAGGAAATCATAATAAAAAATATATGAAAATTCCCGTAAGCATTCCAAACTGGGTTACTCCGTTCCAGTGGCTACTCACCGAACGGTGGCGGCACCCTAGCGACTCATCGGAGTAGAGATAGAGAAAGAAAAAATGTTCGAGAGAGAGAGAGAGAGGGAGAAAAAAAGACAGCAGGAGACAAAAAAAAGAATCCGAAAACCCCGGGGGAAAAAGATGAAAAAAGACATGCGAAAAAATTACAAGTGCAATGTAGGCGGCGCATGCATCAATGGGCTCTGCTGGCGGACCGGCGCGGTTCCCTCGAACCCCCTTCTCTTCGCTCAGCCTCTCACACTGCGCCTCCCCTGGAGGCTCGTCCCGAAAAACGAGCCTCATAACACACACTTCGACGAACTCGAAAAACGTTGCAAACACATCCGGGGAGAAGGTTTTTCTGCCCGTTCAAGAGATTCTACGTATGTGCGCGTGTGTGCTCGAGCGTGTGCGTTCGTGTGTGTGTGTGTGAGTGCATGTGTGTCCGCGGCGAGCGGCAAGTCGTAGCGTCCGCTAGAAGAGATGTGGGTTAGGAAACATCGATCTACGAGGAAATTCTTTCAGGAGCGACTCGGTCGGGGGGAAATATGGAAGAACATGGAGTAGAGAGGTAAGGGAGTGTGGAAAAAGGTAAAGACGAGAAGGGAGAGAAGAAGAAGAAGCGAGCGAAGAGATACGAGTGGGATATGGCGAAAAGGAAGAGCGAGAGAGGGTAGGATGATACGATGCACGCATGCCTACAAAGTTGCAGCCATTGGAGTGGAGAGGATTGCAAGGAGAGGAAAATAGAGGGTACGGGAAAGGGTATTCGCCGATTGGAAGAGCGGGATGGGGACGTGGAAGTTTAGAGTTTTCGGGGGAAGGGTGTCGAAGGATTAGAAATTTCGCAGGACGAGACGACAAAGTCCAACCCCCGTCGATGCGAGAGATGCCCAATCGACCGTCAACGTAGGCGGCTGCGTTTTTTGGTCCATTGCGCACGAAAACACCACGATAGGAGAAAAGGAAAGAGTGAGCGAGATATAGGAGGAAAGAAAAGGAGAAATGGAAAAGATTAAGAAGATACGCAGGAACGGAGAGGGAAGACAGAATGGTCCGTTTACTGCGTCAAGTTGACTGTGAAGTCCCATTTTGCAAACAAATCGTCCTCCGGACAAACTAATGATGCGTGCGAAAAGGCAGCGAGGAAATTTCAAAATATGCAGATGAGTGCTGTTTTATGCAGGATTTACCTTTGCCATGCGCTCAAAGAGGATTTCGCAAAGTTATGATTTTTAAAAGTGCAGGCATATCTGGGTTACCGAATTAAAACCATTTTCAACTCTTCGTCCCTCCGTAAATAAACCTCTATTTTGGGCCAAATTAAATTCCTGTAAGTATTCAAAAGATTTTAAATAAATGCATAACGATTACGTTTTTTAAGCTTAACGGAAAGTCTCAATATAATATAGAAAGATTTCATATGATATAATGATATGTGCAAGTTTTTCACTTAGGCGTGTTTTGCATCGCCAAGATGGATTAATTCGACAAATGAGAATTAACAAATATTTTTACATGGTAACAATTCCCCTTGTCTGCATCTGCCGTAAGTTAAATATATTATGCGTATGAGTCATTCAAAAGGTAGTTTTTCAGGAGATGTTCACCCTCCCTTTGATAAAACCTGCGGCCTCAAATAGAGGCGAATAAACATTGGCCTCTTCTTAAAATTTCCATAGACTAAGCGTCAAATACAGAAATTATTGAAAAAACAATTGCTACGCAAGGAGATAAAGCCACCGGATATGAACTCATTTCCGCCAGCTCCCTCTCTCTACGGCTTGCTTCCCGGAACGAAAAAAAATTCTTTGAGGGGCAAAGATTTTTTTGTACACCGTCATCTTACGAACCTCCCTCTATTGAATATTTAAAGAGGACGAGATGGGATGAGACACAAGAAAAGTGTGGCGAGAGAAGGAAAAAGGAAAGGCACGCCACGACAAAAATATAGGTGATAAAAAGCCAAATCACGTAGAGACAGAATAGGTTACAGTAAAAACAAGAGGACGAACAAAGACATAAAGCGAGGCGTACCCAGAAGGAGACCTAGCGGGACTTCAGTGGCGAAAATACGAAGCAAGACGAGGGAGATAAGGTGGGCTGAAGCGATGAAACGGTATGGGAAGGGTGAGAGGCTGGAGACGAAAGAGAATACGAGGCGAGATGAGATTTGCTGACAGAATTTACAACGAAGAGAGAGCAAACCACCGGCAATAGGGAGGGAAAGAAAGAGAGATGTACTTGGGTAGAGGCGAACCCGCGAGAGTTACCCACCGAAGGTAAGAAACATCAAGAGACCCGAGTCCCTCCGCTCCCTCTGCGGTCCCCATAATAAGAGGGGGCGGCAAGAATTATCAGGGGGCCTGGCCGCAGGGAAAGCGCTGGGGACGGTGCTGTATGATCTCGCGGTCCTATCTCTTGCGAGAAATAAGACACCCGGGGATGAACTGGCGTTTGGACCAACAAGACTCATCCACCTCCCTCACTTCAGTATCAACAATTCTCCCCTTTCGGAGTTGCTGGCGACGGTTAGGAGGGAGGGGGCAGAGGGGTGGGAGTGGAGTAAGAAACTCCGACTTTATTTGCCAGGAGCGGTAAGGATTGTGTGTTGCGAAGAGGGTAGAGACTGGGAGAAGGGACTTTCCATCAACAACATTGCTACTGTCTACGGTGTAGGATCTTCCATCTGGCAGTCGGGGGTGGAAAAGGGGAGAGAGATCGAGGAGAGAGCACCCATACCTCCGCGATGTTGTGCCTGGAGAACGGCAGGAGCACACACAACGCTAGGTCTTATGCGAGAAGCGTGCAACTGAAGTTGGTTTTATTTTTCCTTCCCATTCCTATATGTCTCTCTCTCTCTTCCGCACAGAATGAAAACTTAATGCGGGAATCAGAGGGAGTGAAAAGGGCGACTCTTTGCGCCGTAGAAAGCTGTTGCGAAGGATAAACCAGGGAGATACGCACCCGGAAAATGTTTCCAGGAATAAAATTGAATATTCACGACAGTGCGTTCATATTCTGAAAATTGCTACGGTTTAAATAACCGTATTTATTAATACAGAGAACATTCAATCCTCGATTTCATTTCCTGCAAAATTTCATCATTTGGTCGAAAGTTTGCCGGTGGCACAAATTAATCATTCGATCAATCGCTTTCCAACTTTGAAATCCGTCAATCTCAAATTCTAGTTATTGATTACTAATTATTTCCTGCGTTTCAATAAGTTATTTTCCATAGTAATGTATCCCAAGTTACCATGAAGTATTTATTTTCTCAAGATAGTTTCATTTTTCAATTTCCATAGATTGTGTAAGTAGGGTAAGCATAAATGGTGGAAGGGTTATGATAAGTTATACTCTTGGCTCCAGCGGAAAAGACCCAAAATATAAGATAGCAAACACTATTTATGTCGAAAAACCGGGTCTCGGGGCTGTATTTATGCTGTGAGCCTGTCTTCGAAGAAAACGTAGTTATTTTTTGCTTCCGAGAGGAAAAAATGTAAATTAAGACTGCCTTCGCAGAATAACTCAGGAATACACGGAACCGCATTTTTGACTCGCTTTATTTCTATGCAGTAAAAACTTCGGTAAGAGAAAATTACCACGCGCTAAATACGCTGAGATTTTGTCGAAAGAAAACTGTGCACGAGATATCTATACAGCATAAACCGCATAACGCGTGTATGAATTTTTAAACGTAAACACACCTTGAGCATAGCATAGTTTTAACTCCTTAAATTTTAACAGCATTCCTTAAAACGCGGGAACATTTATAAAACAAATTAGTATAATTCAAAAGTTTTACATTTTAGTGTTAAATGTATACGGTGTCGACAAGAAATACTGGTATCCCCCATCAGAGCCAAAAGTGTATTACAATAAAATTATTTTATTACTTATTAGACTTATTCATACGAATAAAAAATGAATGCTAAAAACAATAATTGTTTCTTAAAAAGATAGCGTCTCATCATGTCGTCACTCAATATTAGATACTTTAATTAAATTCCCTTCCGACCCAACTTCGGCGAGATATACTTGCGATTTCCTTACGCGAAAACTTTAACACCAGAAAGACAACAGTTTTTTGTCCAATCCAGCTAACATCCGAACCAGGAACCTCTCCGCGAGAAGGAAAAAAATCTTCAAACTAGAAGAGATGAGAAAATTCCTAACCGAAATAGACTCGAACTAAACCAATTTTAAAAAATTTAATAAAATAAATTCCTTCCAGGCCGAGAAACTTCTACCCCGAGATCTCGGCTTGGAAAAATATGTTTATAAAAAATCCCTACATTCCCGACAACAAAAAAATCGCGGAAAACCACACGCCGCTGGCAGAACGAGACTCTTTAAGTGTTGATATAAGGGAGATAAAACTCACCCGGCAAAGGGAATGCTGAGGGCCGTTGTACAAGTAGCCTCTCATTGTCTCTAATGGTCTCTAAAGGAGAGCGGGAGAGGCTAGAGGGAAGGGGGGGGGAGGAGTAGAGGGGGAAGAAGAGAGGAAAGGGGCAGTGGATGAGATGGTTCCTCGAGACGAAGAGAAAAAGAGTGGGTGAGCGAGATTAGCGAGAGATTAGGAGAGAGAGAGTGAGGAGGGGGCACGTGCACGATTTGCTGCAGTGGGCAGTCAGACAATGGGGCCACCACTCTGCGAGGTAGGACTGTAAGCGCTGAGCCAGTCCCTCCACATGTGGGATGGAAAGAAGGGAGGGAGGAAGAGTCGAAGGAAGTTGAGGTGGGAGGGGAGAATGAGGAGTAAGACGGAGGAGGGTAGTGGTAGACCCTTCACAATAACAATCCCCGTATGCAGGCGGCGCCAGGAGACTGGAGAACGCGGAGTTCGAAGGGGTGGAGTTTGGGGTGAGACGGAGGACAGGGCGTGTGGGAGTGCGGCGGTGGTGGGTTGACGTGGGGGGATAGGCGGAAGAGGCCGTTCGCTAAAATTACGTCCGCTTGCACGTTTTCCATGCCGTCCTCCACCACCTCCCTCTCTTTCTCTTCTTTCCCTCTTCCAATCTCTCCCACCCAGACGCTCACTACCTCCTGCTCCGACCGCAAACTCACCAACACACGCGGACTCCCCGGTGACTCGCTCCTGGACGACGGCGTCTGCCTGGACAATGAAAGAGACGCGGAAAGGAAATATAAAGCAAAGGATGTGTGAGTGGGGCGCATGAATAAAAACGGACGAGGATTTGTTCCCACGTTTTCGAACGTGTTTTGTATATATAGTATATAAGTATCCTATCTTGTATCTGCGCCGCAAAAGTCCTGCCATCTTTCTATCGCACATTTGAGACCACCACGGTCCTGAAGTTCGACTGAAGATGAAAACGTCACTCCAGTTCTACGTTTTGCTCCTCAAAAGTAATATTTGTTTAGCTAACAAGAGCGGATAGCACGATAGTTTAATATATTACAGAACGAGAATGCATCAAAACAGTAAACGGAAGTCTATAAAATCATTATTTAATCTAATATCGAAGGTGAGAGAAAATTTATTTCTTGAGAATGAATATCATTAGACCAAGGGTTCATATTTCTGGTTCAAGCAGTAGGGAAATTAATTTTTACACCCACTTAACTCGTTAAAAATTTAACAGCTCGCATTTGAACAGATTATATCAGCCAGATGAGATTAACATCTCCTTTCATTGTCACGATGCAATAAAATGGACACAGTAAATATGGTTGAAATTAAAGGGTAAATGAACCACCAATATAATTTGAAAAAAAAAAAAACTACTTTTAAAATACAAAGGCAAAAGTGCACGAATTTGCTTCAGCACGGAAAAAATAAAAAAAGAAGAATCCATCAGAACACGCGTACAGTCATCCATACACCGAATTACCACATAGTCACGCAAATCACGCTGAAGAAGAATGAGGCCAAACGGCATTTCGTGACGCTAATGTGAATACAAAATTACCTAAGCGAGGACAAATATATTAATTCGAAGAAAACTAAACAGTGGCGATAATACTTTAGGACCGATGAAGATTTTATCAAGACACGGATGCCGCGATAACGTCAACTCTTTCGTACACTATAACCAGGGCTCCAGAAATACGCTCACCCACTCGCCGCGGGCGAGTTAAAGACGGACAGTGGCGAAAAGCTTTGTAGTCTAATACAGCACAAAATGAGTTATGGGCGAGGGGATTTGTCAAGTGGAGAGTAAGTTTTAGTTGTATTTTTTGGTCTGCCTATAACTATATATAGGACTCTGTCTTTCAAATTCATACATGCTGCCTTAAGAGGGTCTACGCCCACATTGCCTGCGTTTCATCCGAATACTTAAGCGTGAAGAGAGCTTATCACCATAAACCTTTACACAGAATATACTGTTTACAAAACAATAACTTGAAACCTGGCAGCTAAAACCTCTTCCGTGTATAAAGGTGAGTAAATTTGCGTTCCATCCGTTTTCAATTATTCCAATCCGAGCGTAAAAATGGAAAACTATCACAGAAAATCTACCGATGCAAAAATTGCCAAATGGAAGAATGAATGGACTGAAAAATTGCAGTTCGCCTCCTCTAAAAATATGGAGGTTCTCCTGTTTTAACGATTCCCCCAAAACACCGTTGCATTAATTTTCCAGATAAATTTGGCCATAATTCGATTTGCTTCATCCTTCGCCCAAAATTGCCTCTAAATCCTCAGAAAAAATGAACATCGGATCCGCTTTTTTTTCTTCCCATCGCAAACGCGGAATCTCCTCCCTCATTAAAAATGTGACAGGCGCATATTTGTACAGAAATTTATTTTCATTCGCGCGCTACGGTGTTGCAGCCCATTCAATTTCACCTGGTACCTATGCAATTCCGAGATTTACAGTCCCGCGGCTTGTTTCACCGCTAAGTTTCAGACAAAGGATTTATGCATCTCGCAAAGTCATTACCTGAAGTGGACTTTGCGTATAAAACGTTTATAACTTACGTCTCCTTAATAAATAGAATACGGCTTTCATTGATATATTTTTATAATTAAAGTTACGCCTGGATAAAATGCTGAAGCTAAAATAAATATTTTTGCCATTAAAATAGTGTCGTACTTTGTTTCAATTGAATATTAAAACTTAAACAAAAGCATCTTCGAGTTAGGAAGGGAAAAAGAAAAGATATTAAATAGTGCATTTTCGAATTTACATGCAGAAATTTATTTATACAATTAACATTAAACAAGTAGAGTATTATCCATGGACAAAAATAGCACGTTTTTAGGCTCGTTTCCAAAGGAAACATAGCCTTATGAAATGGTCCTGTCTGTGTGTGTGTGTGTTCCCTACTAACAACTTTTGCATCAATGGGCCGATTTTCATGAAACTTGGTATGAAGCTCGTGCTGCCAGGGTCCACCTCCGGGCTATATTTTATATGGCGAAGATTGAAGTCCAGGGTTCGATCCCAGGATCGTTTTTTCTCTATTTTATTTTACATAGGAAATCTCAAATCCATCGTGCAAAGGTGTTTTCTTTAATATTTTAAAATAACTTAGAATTGTGATATCGAAGCGAGGCTTGTACTGTTCTAAGGGGAAAAGAATTTAGATTCTAGTTCTTATCACAGAATATAAATAATTGATCGTACTTTCATGAATTTCTACTAAAACATAGCGTTTTTGCGTTTTGAATCACATTTATCGGACTGTTGCCATGGAGACAATTATTACCGAACTCGTCTTGAGTATAGACATGTAAAAAAAATGGATTATTTTATTTTATACTCGACTACCTTTCAGCAATGGACAGTTGATCCACACATATTCGCGTATAAACAGTAACATTTACTAAATTCGTATTTTTATAAAAATACATGCACATTGTCAGAAAGAGAGTTTGACATTGCTTTTAGTATTTCCAATTTTTCTATATCGTTGATAAACTATGAACTACAAGTGGTATTTATGGTATGATAATTCCTTGGAATTACTAACACTAACTAACTAAACATTTCCTGTCAATATAAGTAATAAATTCGGGACGTCAACTTTGGGAAACCAGCCTGCACTAGTCATGATTTGGATTTATTTTTTTTCATGTGGTTATACCGTCACATATTCAGTCAATAGAGCCTCGTTTGTTTTATAACGGGGGGTACCACATGAAGGAGAGGTTAGCGTTTAAATGAGAGAGGCTTAATAGCTAAGGTAACGTTGGATTGCGCATCATAATTCTATGTGAATATATATTTTACCTAAACATACTTTTTCGGGCAACTGAAACCTCCAAAATAACATTTGTTTAGAACGCAATAAATTTTGAATTAAAATTTTGAACGTTTTCCATTCCGCCTCTGTGAAGTTTCCATAACTCAAACCATTCAAGAATAAGTGGCATTAATGTGGAAATATATGTTCAAATTTTCAGCTTTTCATCTTTTACATCTTCGGAGATATAAAAAAAAGAAAACAAAAATTTTAATGGGCCTCAATCCGAACTTGTGGATTTTTCAACCTGAAATATAAGGAAAGACAAATAGCAACAGTACAGAAATGTACCCTCAAAGTTTCGGCTCTCAATCGTTTACGGTTTCGTCACCATTCAATGTAAGCAAGTGCACAGTTAGACGTCAAATTGAAACTACAATAAGCGATTTTTTTTAACGCGCTCAAAAGCTGATCTCAAGATCGATGAGTAATAATAATAATAATAATACTTCAAATGACACACGCAAACATCAACAGCGAAAAAATTAAAATAAACCTTCAATAATTTTCGAATGCTTAATTTTACCGCAGATGATTTCCAAAAACACGTACCCTTCTTTGCGATTGTTAGTCAAATATCTAGACAATAACTCGCAATCTATTTATAAGTTGATCATGTTTCCTGATGCCAATGCTACCCCATCGATACCTCAATGCCTCGCCAACTCCCACCCACCACTACCCCCTTCCTTTCACCCAGTACTCAATCGGTGATAATTCACTCCCCATCCATTCTCCCCCTCCTTCCCGAATTGCATTCATGTCCACCCCCCTCCCACTCATCCATCTCCCACGTTTTGCGCGCCTTCCTCCCATAATTCATCCCCACTCTCGCACGCAGACATTACCACCTCCTCATTCCTTCACCTCTACCACCTTTCTCCCCCGCAGACAACCACTCCCTGCTTCATTCTACCATCCTTCATCCACTCCTTATACACGCCCGATCCATTCTCCCTTCGTGTCTCATCCAGCCCTCCTCCAATCTGCCTCGCGTTCTTACACCCACCAGGTTCTATCTCAATCCTCCGCATAGAGCAGGAACCTTCGTAGGCCTTCCTTCTGCCGCATCACGGCAGCTCTCCCCCTCCACCCGACTCCTCGATAACACACTTCCTCCTCCGACGTCTCCACATGCCCACACATGCATTCACATCATTCCTCCCCAAAGATTGGCAAAACGCTTTTTCGCGTCCCAATTTGCTGGGACGCTGCACACAAGGAAGTAGGAAGGTTGGGGGAAGGGAGAAGGTTGGGTGAGGGGAGAAGGTTGGAGATGGAGGAGAAGGCTTGCAACCTCAAGAGTTCGATTTCCCAAATCTGTCTCCTCTCTATTTCTCCCTCGCTCCACCTCCTCTCGCCCTAGTCTTCTTTTCAATCCCCTCTCTGCTCTCCTCTTCGAAACCTCCACCCATTCTCGGATTCCTCGATGGAGTGGATCCACCCCACCTCCCCTTGCCCTTTCCCGCTAGCGAATCCCTCTCATATTCCCAATTCCATCATATGACTCCATTGGAAAAGCTTACTCAAAGATACATCTTCAGTGTTCCCGCCTGGCCCAGCCTTTCCCGTTTCGTGGATTGGGCCGGAAGAGCTTTAATGTTATAAATATGGGGATGAGGCTATGAAATGATAAAATATATAGAAAACCTCGCAGCTTGGCTCCATTTAAATGATGCAGGCATATTTCAATATCAATACTTTAAGATATGGAAATGAGAAAGTATAAATCGATAATAGACTAATTCAATAAATGGCGGTATTTTTTCATAATCTGAAGGAAAAGCAACTTATAGTATTGTAAATGTTCTCTAAATTTATAAGAAAAGTTGGTCGGAATTCCTTCCAAGCACAATCCTGAATTAAATGTGAACGAAATCCGCATGAAATGGTTTTAGTATGACGAAAAAAGGATATTTTTAAATAATAAACGATTAAAATATAGATAGAATATATCCAATAGTCTTAAACGTAGTTAGTTACTCAGGGATCAAAATGGCTAAATAAAAAATAAAACTATTTCATAAAAATACGATTGAGACAATTATTTGCGGGGTGTTTTAAATAGTTATTTTATACTAGCGTAATTGCCGGTAAAATATGACGTGGTTATGATAAAAGTATTCCAAATATACTTGATATCGATGTGAAAAATCAGTAAGATATGCTAAATGATGATCCCTTGTAAAAATGAAGCAATAATAATAAATAAATAAAAATATTCTCTCCCTCCCTTCCTCTCTCTATCCTTCCCTCTCTCTATTTTCGGTCCCCTACTATTGTCTTTGTACATAAATGACTGCTCCTTGTCCCTTAAATACTGCAATCATCACCTTTATGCAGATGACTTGCAAATATATTTACCGCAAACGATCTCGCGAGAACACTAAAGAATATCAATAAGGACTTAGAAATGCTAGAGAACTGGAGCAATAAACATTTTCTTAGTATCAATCCAGAAAAATCACAGGCTATCTTAATTGGTTACCCTAAGATATTAGCCGCTATTAATAAATCCCCAAGAATACCGATCAACATAGCAAATTCAACTATACCTTATTGTAAAGTGGTAAAAAATCTAGGATTGCTTATAGATGAAACCCTCTCTTGGTCCCCACATATTATAAATGTGTGTAGAACAGTCAAATTATCTCTTCACTCACTTAGGAAGTTAAGTAGCAGTACTCCGGTTTCTCTCAACAAGCATCTGGTAACTTCACTCATTATTCCGCATTTTGAATATGTCGATATAGCGTACCAAGATTTATCTCAAGAGCTGTCATTAAAGATTCAGAGAACACATAACGCGTGCATTAGATATATTTTTAATCTGAAGAATATCAGACTACATTTCTGATTCATTCGTGAAACTAAACTGGTTAAATTTGGAGTCCCGAATTTGTTTTCCTTACTATACAAATTACTTATTTCTAACAATCCACATTCTTTCCACGGAATTCAGGAGTATAGACACTGTACACAACCGTAATACCAGAGGGAGCCATAAACTCCTTATTCCTCATCACAGAACAGTGTTTTTCAAAAAGTCCTTCCTTGTAACCGCTTGCAGACTATGGAACGAACTTCCCCAAGCAATAAAAAATTTGCACTCGCTCTCATCATTCAAACGATACTGCTATCAATCTCTCTTATTCTTTCAAAGGAACAGTTAAACCCACTTAATGCTTCAATGTTTCTCAATCTTGATTTTGACAAAACAATACTCATTGTGCATGATTTATACTTTTTATTTTATTCAATTACTTATTTTTTCTTCTCTATTTTTTGTTTAGTCATAACAGTGTTATTATCTATTCATTTTGTCATTTTCATATGTTCATTCCATCAATGATGTAATCGTATTGTGCCAAAATTTTACTGATCATAGCTTTAAGTTGTTTATGTATACATCTTTTGTTCTAAATATCAGTTATTTATGTCTTTAGTGAATCTCGGTAGGTTTCGCAGGTTTTTCACATCCCCCTTCTTGTGTGGGTGTTAAGTGTTTTCCTGCTGTGGGTTTTTTACGTGGATTTCATTATTCATCAGTCCATATTTTTCCCCACAAAATTACATCTTTTCAATTCTTGTATTTTTATTGTTACTTTTATTTACATAAAGTGCTATGTATTATTGTATATATTTCATGACGAGGGGTTAGGTGGAAGATGAGACTTTTTAATCTCAATCTCGCTCCAAATAAAGACCACATCAATCAATCCCTCCTCTCCATCCTCCCTCCCTCCCATCCTTCCTCTCTCTCTCTCTCTGGAAAAATAGATTAACTCTATACCACCCTTACTTTCTATGTACCTTCCATTCTATATCCCTTAATACTTCAAAGTTTCTTAATCTTGATTTTGACAAAACAATACTTATTGTGCTTGATTTATACTTTATTTTATTCATTTATTTGTTATTTTATTTTATTCATGGATTTTTCTCCTCTATTTTGTTTAGTCATAACAATGTTAATATATATTCATTTTGTCATTTTTATATGTTCATTTCATCAATGATCCATTCGTATTGTGCCAAATTTTCCCTGATGTATAGCTTTATGGTTTTCATGCATTTATCTTTTGTTCTAAATTTCACTTATTGATGTCTTTAGTGAATCTAAGTAGGTTTCGCAGGTTTTTCACATCCCCCTTCTTGTGTGGGTGGTTTCCTGTAGTGTTTTTTTTACATGGATTTCATTATTCAGCAGCCCTTATTTTTCCCCACAAAATTACATCTTTTCTTTTTCAATACTTGTATTTTTATTGTCACTTGTATTTACATAATGTTCTATGTATTATTGTGTTTCACGAAGAGGGGTTAGGTGGAAGATGGGACTTCTCAATCTCGCCCCAAATAAAGACTAAATCAATCAATCAATCTATCAATCAATCTATCTCTCCCTCCCTATCTGCCTCTCTTTTCTCCCACCTTCCCCCTCGCTCATTCCCTCCTGTCCCAGTCCATACCTTTTCTCCGTCTCCCTCTTTATCTTTTTCCTCCTGTCCTTTTCTAATTCTATACCTCCCTTACTCCCTATGTACCTTCTATTCTATATCCCTTCCTATCTCCCTCCCCACATTCCCCTCTCTTACTCTGCATCTATAAAGTCGTTTAGATAAGCAAAAGAATCCAAACTAAATCCCAGTCGCATTAGGATTACATAATTTCGCGAAAAATCCTACGATAATTTAAGGCAATCTATGCACTCGTATATATTACACGTATGCGGGTTGAGACAACAATTGATTCTTGAAGTTTAACAATGACGTGGTCGGCAAGGCAACATCCCGTTTAAAAGCCGATATTTTCCCAAAATATGTTATTTAAATGTTTATTATGAGAGATTTCGAAAGGTAGGCGGAAAAAGATGAATACAATAAGAAGCTTCATTAATTTTCCCAAAACTTAGTTTAAATTCGAAGATCGTACGTCAATTTTTTCTAATTTTAATTTCCAAAAGAATAAAAGCCTGCACTTTAAAAGGTTGCTTTTTACGTGTTACCTTACAGGACATGGAAATCGCCCCCATGGAGTCGAACCCGGTCTTTTTTCGTATTTGTTTTCGTCATTTAATTTTTATATCTGAATCAAACTCCTGCGAAATTTCAAGGGGGAAGTTTGTTAAAAACGCGTTAAAAAGTGCCATTGATGACGTCAGCGTTACACGCAGACAGAACTGGAAAAAATACATGAAAGATTAGCAGTATGCTATTACTCGCACCATAGTAGGTAAATAACGTTTCAATGAAAAAAAAATTAAATGATATCGAGTTTTAATTTACAATATTCAAGCGAAACCTAAGTATGTTATTCCAAAAATAATGAAATAAATTTGATCAAATTTAATCATTCCAAATAAAATATATTTAGCATATTTAAGTATAATTACGGTTTTTACTAAATTAAAAATTGCAAATACCGATTATGAGATTTCAATCCTGAATTTTCTTTAATGGGAGATTTCACGAGTAATGAAACCTTAGTTTAGACTTTCTAATTCCGCTGTTGATTTACATAATTTATACTAAAGTCGCCAATTTCTAACTTAAAATAAAATTGTCTTCATTAATAACAAGAGAAATACATGCTATCACTACCATCAATTTAACAAAGTACTAAATTATAATTTCGTAATTCAGCCCTCTATGCAATTTTTATCTACGATAAATTACCATACATTATACCTAAAAACGAACTTAAAATTTTGGCTCGATTTAAGAATATGCGCAAAACTAATTTCCTTTTAATGCGAAAAATTCGACAATTTGGGTCAGCGATTAAGCCTAGCAAATGAGTTGAAGACGATTTTTTTCGAGGCGCCCGCGCTCATATCGCGCATACATGAGCAGAACACCCTTTTGAACAAAATAAATGACGTACTTCCCACTGAGGGAAAAAATGTTATTACTGGCCCGTAGGTTTTTTTTTAAGGGTCATGAAGTATAAAAAGTGCCGCCTTGATAAGCAACAGCTTCGCCTTAACTGCGCACCGCGGCACCCGTCAAAAAGGAAGTTAATTCTCTATTAAAAACGCCAGATTTTTTCCTTGCGACGTTGCACTCCTACATATCCATAAAATGTAACATATGCGTCACGCTTACGGCCGCACCGATGGCCTGCAAATAAGATGAGTCACCGAGATGAGGTGGTCATGACCCCGCCCCCGAGACATTTCCCGCACCCTTCTCCCCCAAACTACATCCCACTTTTTGTCCGCTGGTCCACTGCCCACTTGTGCATTCCCTTGAAACCCATTCTTTCTCTCGGCGCCACTTCTCCTCCTCGGCCGTTGTGCCATCTGACACGCGCCGTGGAGGCGATCTTTTTTTACCCTGGTCTTTCATTTCAGGAATCGCTGACGGCCCGCTCCTATCAGTCATGAGTGCCTCGGTGAAATTAAACGAGTACCGCAAACAACCTGTTTAGTGACATAATGGTAATCCCAAACTGAAGACCGAGTTTAATTCAAATTTCCAGACAAATTCGATCAACGCATTTCCTTATCAAAGGGACATAACCACCTGATTATGGCTCTTACGGCTTTGTTGTCCTTAGATGGATTATTTACGCCAGAAATCCATGAAAATCTATATAACACTGATATTTTATAATCGAAATCTATATGCTAAGGAGGTAGAATTTTATGGGATGATTCCTAGAAATTATCGTAAAAATAAATTATATTTAACTCAAAAGATTTACACGCCAATTTACTTGAGATGAATATGTACAAAAGTACAAATATATTTAAAAGCACGCACGATATAGGGCACACTTGTTTCACATTTTGATTCATATTAGCAATTCCATCTCAATGGCAATAACTCATTATACCCTTAAAGGCCAAAACTTCCACTTATCTAATGAGATTATTACGGAGAATCGTGCACTCCACAAGCATCCCACCACAGCATTCTCCTATCCACGGGATAAAGACGTAAGTCGATACTCGAGGCAGACCTCTTCCTTTAGCATCGAGGATCGCTGACGCCCGATGGAGAGTACCCGAATCGATCCCCGACCAAAAAGAAAATACTCCATCGAACCACTCTATCCTTATTCCTCTACCTTCCACACCGTCCACTTCCTCCCCACAGTATCTCAAACTCTCCACTCCCATCTGTTCCACTCCAATCCCACTCCTCTCCCTTCTTCTTTCACCCTCCCCCCTCAAGGGCACACCGTCGCTATCAAGACAACATCACCACGGTAACACTCGCCCATTCCGGCCGCTGCTTAGTTCTCCCCCCACCGAACCAAAGCCGTTGTAAAAGAGGACTCCCCAGGGGGGAAGGAGTAAGAGGATGGAAGAAGGCGAGAGAGATGAGGGCTGCCCCCGACAGAACTCGGCCGCTACTCCAGTGAGAGAGAGAGAGAGAGAAAGAGAGTCGAGTGCTGTGGCGATACAGGAGAGCTTGCTCTGAAGAACGAGAAAATCTGCAAGTGAAGGGGGTGGGGACGCCGAGTGCGTGGCAATAAAACTTTCAAAGAGACACCAATTTGAGTATAGGAAATTTTCCCTCAGTCAGGGCGGAAAATCAAGGCGTAAATAAAAAATACGAAATAGTACCGGATGCGGGAGTTATGTTTTGAAGCGGTTGGGTCGACGGGAAATGGATTCTTAAAAGCTCTTTTTATCCCTCTCTCCCATGTTCAAGGAGGAATAAGGTACTCACCAAAATCTTTCACATCCGAAAAATTTTTTAAAAAGAGAAAGGTTAGTTAGTTTTCCATCGCTATCACAGAGCAATGTAGAAGAAATTTCATTTAGAGCTCGAAAGTTTCATGTCTATTATCACCAAGACAAAGCGCTTATTCTGTCACCCTGTAACGCAATTTTAACCAGCTTCCCGACTACGTAGAACGTTGAAATTTGGCAGGAATGTTTAAATCAATGAAGAAAAAATATCCGGGTTCGACTAAAGGATATAATTTCTGTTTTCCGCCAGATAACACGTAAAAAGCGATTTTTCTCTAGTGCTCGTAATAACGCTGCTCGTTTCGACGCTAAAATCACATGAAGTAAATCTTGGGTTTCACTTAATTCGAATGAAATTTAGCTAAAATACCTTCGAAATCCGTTCACATTAAAATAAAATGCAAAAATTTCGAAATTAAAAAAAATCAACCCGACAGGTTGTTATAAAAATCTTAAGAGTTTAACGTCTCCGTAAAAATACCCGCAGCTTCGATTTCACCGACGAAATTTTATAAGAGCGCCCTTTATCGTAGCATCGACCGGAGAACAGCGACTAGAGCGGTAGGGAACAGAGGCGGTAGAAGAGAGAGTGGGATAAAGCCGAAAAGAAACACATTTCGGATGATTAATCTCTCCAACGCCACCACCCTCCAAAATCCACCACAAAACCCGCCGCATATGACCTTTAAAAAATAATACCACGAAAAAGGACATCTTGCGAACTTCGCCAAAGGGTACGCTCGCGTTCGCGGCGATCGTAAAAACGTCCCCGAGGAAAAAAACAACAAAAGATGGCGGAAAAAACGACTTCTCCCCGGGACGGCATCGCAACGGCTTGGGCTTTTGTTTTATTCCGCCAATCCGTTGTATTTTTTACGCCCCGTCGAAAAGAAAGAGACCTAGAGGAAGTTTTGAGGGGCACCGCGAGACATCGCCCTTTTTTGACGCTTTTGGCTGTAAAAAATAATAAAACCCTGCGAACGAAAGATCGCGAAGGACTGACTCCCTTTTTCTTCGAGCCAATTTTCGCTCGCTACCTGCGCAGACATACGCTCGAACGTACGCTCTTGAGCCGCGAATATCCTACGCTCGGGTATTGGCATTTCTTCTCGAGTACCCTGCTGTTGCTGAAAGAGTCGACGCTTTCTACTGCGATAGAATTCTTCGCTTCCGCTGAGGGAGGGAGGGAGGGGGAAGAGAGGGGGAGAGAGGGGGAGAGAGAGAGAGAGAGAGAGAGAAAGAGAGAGAGAGAGAGAGAGAGAAAGGGGCATGGGAGACGAAAAAAAGCAGAAGAGAATAATGGAAATTTAAAAATAAAACGCACGAAACAGAAAAAACAAAGAGGTCGATAAGCGCGCGCCTTCACAGTCGTACGATGTAACGAGACGGATTTGTCGGAAGAGAACGACAGAGACAGAAAAAGAGAGGGGGGGGGGGAATGAGTAGAAGAGATAAAAGATGCTCCCTCCTAAAACCCCCAAGCTCGGCCGGAGTGTATGCGAAAATACATTCCGAACCAAAAATGGCACGGGAGAAGTGAATACATTTTTAAGCGGCGCTCCGGAGGAATAAAAAGAAACGAGAGAAAAAAGAAACGCTCGCGCGCACGCATATAAAAAAGAAGCGAAGCGAAAGTGGAATGAGGAGGACGGTTAGGGCTTGGGAGTCACCGAGTGCAGGGGGAGAGGGGGGGCGTGGTTGAGAGCAAAGTGGGGGGAAAAGAGAGAGAGAGAGAACGGGGGAGTGTCGGGGTGGAAGGGCGCGGGACGGGCGGTGGGAGAGACAAAAGCGTAACAGTCACGCCACCCCCGTCACGAGCACTCCTTGGCGGTAGCCCCACACATCCACCCCCCCCCCCCCCCAATCCTCGACGACCAACCATTCCGTCCCCTCCCGTCCCACGAATGCTCTCCAGGAGAGAATGCGCGCCGCTGAGGCACAAGTGGCGCTGCGGAGGGTTGGTTGGCGGAGGGAGAGGAAGAGACGAGTGGCCGGGAGGGAGTGGGGTAGGATAGGAGTGTGGTCTGGCGGTCGAGAGGGAGAATTAAAAAGCCCGCACCGAGTCCGCACGTGGGAGATTACATGAGTGGGCACAGCGCTTACGAATCACAGATAGAAGGGGGACTGGAGAAGTAAAAGAGAGCCAAAAAGGGGAGGGGGAGAGAGTGAGGGAGGGCGAAGGTAGCGGCGGGAGAGGTAGGATAATGGATGAGGGAAGGGGGGGGGGAAACGGAATGAAACCGGGGTTGAAGTTGGAGAGCCGGTGGAGAGAAGGTGAAAGATGAGGGGGAGAGATGGTCTAGAGGAGAGGAGAGTGGTTCTTAGTGGGCGAGGAGCGAGAAAGAACAAGAGAAAAAGAACAAGAGAAAAACAAGAGAGAAAGAACAAGAGAGAAAGGACAAGAGAGAAAGGACAAGAGAGAAAGGACAAGAGAGAAAGGACAAGAGAGAAAGGACAAGAGAGAAAGGACAAGAGAGAAAGGACAAGAGAGAAAGGACAAGAGAGAAAGGACAAGAGAGAAAGGACAAGAGAGAATGGACAAGAGAGAAAGGACAAGAGAGAAAGGACAAGAGAGAAAGGACAAGAGAAAAAGGACAAGAGAGAAAGAGGAAGAGAAATACGTCCAGGTTGACAATAGGAAAAAGAAAAAAAGGAAGAGTGGCGTGATGATTCACGAGATGAAAGAAAAACGGAAAGAATGGAAAAGGATAAATTCGAAGAAGAGGGAAAAGGCGAAAAATGAATCACGCGGGAGGAGGGTACAGGAAAATTAATGGAGGGAACAAACCGAGAATAGGCACGGGGGAGGGAATGACGAACGCAGAAATAAAAGGGAAGGTCGCAGAGGAAAGAGCAAACGGATTGATCCGTAAAAAAGGGAGCTTTTTAAGAATCCCTCGACAACTGAAAAAAAATCATCCGCGAACTACGTTTAAACCGATATTAAATTTCTCTCGGATGCGACTGAGTAAATAGAAATCCGTCCGAAAAAGACAATCGCTGGCGAGTAGAGCCAGATGCAATTTCGCACGGAGAATGATACAGGGTAAGCGGGTAAGAGGAAAACACCAAATGAAACGAAACAATAAAAAGGGCGAAGAAAGAAAATGATGCAGAGGGATTGAGGTGAAAGGAGGAGAGGGAGAGGAAAAGAAGGAAGAGGCGGGATGAAACGAATAAAAGGGAGAATGACGGGGAAGAAAAAGATTGAAGATGGAAACAGGAAGAGGGATAGAGAATGGAGTGAAGGCAGGAGTGGAAGAGCAAGAAAATGGAGAAAGAGACCTCTTAAGAGTGGAAGAGAGAGGAAAGGGAGGATTTTTATGACGAAAAGGGGTGTAAAAGGCTGTTTTTTTCCTCAGAGGAGACGAGGAGAAGGGGTTAGCTAGGGTTGAGTATAGAGTGCTTTAAGGGGCTGGGGGAAGGATGGCGAGGAGTGGATGGATGGATGGATAGGAAAAGAGACGGGAAATATAAAAACAGGGATAAAGAGAGAGAGGGGAAAATACGAGGTAAGAGAACGAATTTGGTTTTGGAGCGAGGGGAACGCGAGGATACGGCTTTGAGAGCGGCAGACAGAAGGGAATAAAGCGGGAAAAATGAATAAGGGGAAGAGATATGAGAAAATGTATGTGGATCTGATAAATTCGAATTGCTCTCATGCGGGACATCGACAGGAATCTCTTTTG
This sequence comes from Tanypteryx hageni, assembly GCA_028673005.1. Taxonomy (NCBI): domain Eukaryota; kingdom Metazoa; phylum Arthropoda; class Insecta; order Odonata; family Petaluridae; genus Tanypteryx; species Tanypteryx hageni. The sequence continues at coordinate 72,309,261 of CM054112.1, read as the reverse complement.
AGAGACTACATGCAGTCATTCAACGGGCAGATCGAGATTTTTATCTCCGGAGGAAAACGGGAATGCAATATAAATATTACCTCAAAAAACCTCTTATTTTTACTCGAATATATCGCTAGCCGAAATGATAAATATGAATATTATAGCGCCGTAAAAAGGCGCCATTTTTTCTCTTTATTGGATGAAAAAAAAATCTACTCTGCGCTACTCGCTTCTCGTTCGGATATGAAAATGCCAAGCCCGATAAATAAAAGAATATATACGTTTAAAAGAGCAGAAAAGGCTTTAAAAAAATTTTCTGAACGACTAAAAAATTACTCCTCCGTTCCAAGTTAAATAAGTGTACCACGGCAAGTTTTAATATCAAGGAATATTTTTGCGTCTGTTTTGAATTTTTGCAATAGAACACGTGCAAATACATGAATATCCTTGGACGGGATTTTTTCAAAACAAAAAAATAACAAGGCGTCGCTCGCAAAAACATCACTCGCGAGTAGCGTGAAGCGCACGCTTGCGAGGTTTAATTTCCTGATATAAATTTCAATTTAACCTTTGTGGAATGAGCGCGCGTTTTACACGCCAGCATCCCAAGACCAGAGTATGAAAGGAAACGAGAGCGAAAGAAACGACGCGTCTCGCGTAGCGTCTACACAATGTGTTTCCAACTCCATCTCGTCGTCGCTTTTGACCCAATTTCCCCGTTCCTCCGTCGCCTTTTAACAAGCGTCGTAATAGCATCGCGGTCCTTCCACGAAAAACATTTTCCGATAAATCTTGAGAAGAGGTGGGAGTGAGAGAGAGAGGGTGGTATCTTCCCTTCGAAATTACGCCCGAGTTTCCTCTCTAGAGGTCCTCTTTTAAGCATTGGGTAAGTAGCAGTTTATAGTGAGATACCTACACACAGAGGGAAAACAGTCACTCGCCCAAAAACGCAGGTGGGCCGCTGTCACAACTAACTTCCTCAGTATTAGATACAAAACCGTGGATGCTTTCAAGGGAATAAAGAGTTAAGAAGCAAAAATAAGTATGGCAGTGGAAGCGAATGAAAATAGTATTGGAAAGAGGGGGGATACTGAATTAAAAGATCAAACGCTTACACAGCAAACCAACGTCATTTTAAGCATACTTAAAAAAAGGTTTCTAGACCAAACAACAGGTATGGGAATTTACGGGAGGGAAAGGAAGGGGAGGAAAGGAAAGGAGGGGGAAAGGAAAGGAGGGGGAAAGGAAAGGAGGGGGAAAGGAAAGGAGGGGGAAGTGAAAGGAGGGGGAGGGAAAGGAGGGGGGAGGGAAAGGAGGGGGGAGGGAAAGGAGGGGGGAGGAAAGGAGGGGGGAGGGAAAGGAGGGGGGAGGGAAAGGAGGGGGGAGGGAAAGGAGGGGGGAGGGAAAGGAGGGGGGAGGGAAAGGAGGGGGGAGGGAAAGGAGGGGGGAGGGAAAGGAGGGGGGAGGGAAAGGAGGGGGGAGGGAAAGGAGGGGGGAGGGAAAGGAGGGGGGAGGGAAAGGAGGGGGGAGGGAAAGGAGGGGGAAGGGAAAGGAGGGGGAAGGGAAAGGAGGGGGAAGGGAAAGGAGGGGGAAGGGAAAGGAGGGGGAAGGAAAGGAGGGGGAAGGGAAAGGAGGGGGAAGGGAAAGGAGGGGGAAAGGAAAGGAGGGGGAAAGGAAAGGAGGGGGGAAGGGAAAGGAGGGGGAAGGGAAAGGAGGGGGAAGGGAAAGGAGGGGGAAGGGAAAGGAGGGGGAAGGGAAAGGAGGGGGGAAGGGAAAGGAGGGGGGAAGGGAAAGGATGGGTAGCGAAAGAGAGGAGGCAGTGAAAGAGAGGAGGCAGTGAAAGAGAGGAGGCAGTGAAAGAGAAAAGGAAGTGAAAGAGGAGGCAGAGAGAGAGGAGGGAGAGAAAGGAGGCAGAGAAAGGGAGGAGGGAG
>CM054112.1:72283390-72306848 GCA_028673005.1 Tanypteryx hageni | reverse complement strand
GGGAGGTTGCAGAGAGGGAGGTTGCAGAGAGGGAGGTTGCAGAGAGGGAGGTTGCAGAGAGGGAGGTTGCAGAGAGGGAGGTTGCAGAGAGGGAGGTTGCAGAGAGGGAGGTTGTAGAGAGGGAGGTTGTAGAGAGGGAGGTTGTAGAGAGGGAGGTTGTAGAGAGGGAGGTTGTAGAGAGGGAGGTTGTAGAGAGAGTGGTTGTAGAGAGAGAGATTGTAGAGAGAGAGATTGTAAGGATTCCAGAGAAAGATAGCAGAGATTTAGATTGTAGAGAGAGAGATTGTAGAGAGAGAGAGATTGTAGAGAGAGAGAGAGATTGTAGAGAGAGAGAGAGAGATTGTAGAGAGAGAGAGAGAGAGATTGTAGAGAGAGAGAGATTGTAGAGAGAGAGAGAGAGATTGTAGAGAGAGAGAGAGATTGTAGAGAGAGAGAGATTGTAGAGAGAGAGATTGTAGAGAGAGAGAGATTGTAGAGAGAGAGAGATTGTAGAGAGAGAGATTGTAGAGAGAGAGAGATTGTAGAGAGAGAGAGATTGTAGAGAGAGAGAGATTGTAGAGAGAGAGAGATTGTAGAGAGAGAGAGATTGTAGAGAGAGAGAGATTGTAGAGAGAGAGATTGTAGAGAGAGAGAGAGAGAGAGAGAGATTGTAAAGAGAGAGAGATTGTAAAGAGAGAGAGATTGTAGAGAGAGAGAGAGAATGTAGAGAGAGAGGGAGAGATTGTAGAGAGAGAGATTGTAGAGAGAGAGATTGTAGAGAGAGATTGTAGAGAGAGAGAGAGAGAGATTGTAGAGAGAGAGAGATTGTAGAGAGAGAGAGAGAGAGATTGTAGAGAGAGAGAGAGAGATTGTAGAGAGAGAGATTGTAGAGAGAGAGATTGTAGAGAGAGAGAGAGAAAAAGAGAGAGATTGTAGAGTGTGTAGAGAGATAGTGCAGAGAGGGAGTGCAGAGAGGGGGGTTGCGGAGGGAGAGAGGGGTTAGGGAGAGAGAGCGGTGTTAGGGAGGGAGAGAGAGGATAGGGAGGGAGAGAGGGGTTAGGGAGGGAGAGAGGGGTTAGGGAGGGAGAGAGGGGTTAGGGAGGGAGAGAGGGGATGGGGAGGGAGAGAGGGGATGGGGAGGGAGGGGATGGGGAGGGAGAGAGGGGGATGGGGAGGGAGAGAGGGGATGGGGAGGGAGAGAGGGGATGGGGAGGGAGAGAGGGGATGGGGAGGGAGAGAGGGGATGGGGAGGGAGAGAGGGGGATGGGGAGGGAGAGAGGGGATAAGGAGGGAGAGAGGGGATAGGGAGGGAGAGAGGGGATAGGGAGGGAGAGAGGGGATAGGGAGGGAGAGAGGGGTTAGGGAGGGAGAGAGGGGTTAGGGAGGGAGAGAGGGGTTAGGGAGGGAGAGAGGGGTTAGGGAGGGAGAGAGGGGTTAGGGAGGGAGAGAGGGTTTAGGGAGGGAGAGAGGGGTTAGGGAGGGAGAGAAAAGTTAGGGAGGGAGAGAGGGGATAGGGAGAGAGGGAGATAATTATGATTGCAACCTGATTTTGTGTGAGATTTAGACTATTTAGTCCATCCCAACCCAGCTGGAAAAACGCAAACATCCGTGACCTAGAAGGGATCCGATCCCACGACTTTAGTATCGGTCGGCTGATGCTCTAATCTTTATTCTACTAAGAGGGATAGGGAAGGAAAGAGAGAGATAGGAGAGATAAGTGAGGGAGGGAGGCGAGGGAAAAGCGTAGAAGCTTAGAGAGCGAGGTATAGTGGGAGATAGGGGAATGTCGGAAGGAGTTGAAGTTCGTAGCGAGGTTGCTGAAGGAACGGCGGCGGGAAAACGTTACATTGGTGGGGGAGGAGACGGGTGGATAAAGGATATAGATCGCGCTGGTGCGGGATTGAGGAAGGGAGATATCAGAGGACGCTGCGCGTGGGAAGAGTGAGGAGAAGGATGGATGGAGAGGCAACTGCTGCGCCACTGTCATAGAGACTTACCAAAGATCGCTCCAAACTCAGGCCGGAGAAGCGACACGCCCCGAGTTTGATATCCCAGAGTTATGGGCGTGGGAGAAGGAGCTAGGGGTTCGCGCGTATGTGAGAGGCGTACGTGCGCGCGTGTGCGTGTAGGTGGTAGCGGGAGCGAGGATTAGGGGAGGAGGGGTAGGACCAAAGAGGAAAGGGTTTGATAAGGAAGGGGGAGATGGGGAATAAGGAGGGGAATGCTAGGACGAGATGGAAAAAGGGTGGGGAAATGAAGAGTTAGGGCACGGGAAGAATACTGGATAAAGGAAGAAAAAGGATGGGTGGTATAAGATGAAAAGAGCCAAGGACTGTATTGAAGGTAAAATGCTTTATCGTAATAATATCAATTATTTGGGTCGATAGTACTGAATTGGAGAGCTATGGTGTAACCTTCTCAAAAATATATACATCACAAGTAAATACTATCTCCAACAATGTTTACCTTAATATTATTGAAGTCATGCAAGGGAAAATAATCCAAAAATACAACCATAATGAATAAAAAAATACCTGACCATGTCAACAAGTAGTCTCATCTGCTCATCAGGATTGAAATAGGGTTAAAAGAGACATTCGTCACAATTCCTCTTACATTAAATAAGACAGATGGCTATACTTCCTCTGTTTATATTTTCTCTCGATCTTACATTCACAATTTAGACGGTATCTCTACCACAGAATTTGGCGAAAATTGCGTTCTTTTTCCGAATATTTTTTCTCCGATTCAAAATATTCCTTTTTACGAGTTGATAAATAGCCTCGCTTAAGGGTTGAGGAATTACCGAGTACCGGATATCCCAAAATATTTTTCCACCTGCATGGAGCCCGCGGTTGGCAGGAAGTGAAAGGGAAGACGTGTCAGGTTATAAATGCGTCACATGAGCTCCGGTTTCCACTTGCTTGCGACGCTAATGCTTCCATTTCGCCAAGCTTGTTATGTGACAGTTTTGAGATGAAGAGAGAAGATCCTTCAAATATGACGAAAGATATTATACGACTGTCACATTGAAACGGTCTTTTTTTAATGATTGCGCCCTTCAGGCAAAAAAAGGAAAGAGTACAAGGATGGTGATGTGGAAATCAACTATGAAAGAGATGTTTTGAAATTTACACATTAACCAAGGGAAAGATATTGTTGTGTTACAGTGATCAGAAGAACTTTATATACATCGATTGTCCTTTGTTTATTTTTTCAAATTGAAATTTTTTATCCGCATTTTAGAACGTGATGGGTTTGCTAGATGTATAGATCAAGAGCGCTATTCGGAAGAGGAAATCGTGTTGATAAACTAGCCCTTAATTCAGCCTCTAATTCATCGTAACTATGTTTTTATTTATACTCTCTCGTTAAATTGCCCCCGAGTATTTTTCTTTTTAACCTTTAAATTGGAAATGCATCATGCCATGAAAAGTTCCCTTAGACGTGTACAACATATGATTAATACCCATAGCTTTTATTCACCTCAGTATCTAAATACGATTGAAAACTTAAATTTAGTTACAAAAAAATTGAATATATTTTTAGTTAGTATCATCAAAGGGGATCTTTGTCTAGATGCATTTTCTCAGCATCCCTGAATATTCCCTTCCTAACATTGAATTTCCCTGTTATTGGATCTACCGTCTTCGTGCTATGAAGCCCTCGTTTCTCCGCACCTACTCTCCCAAGTGCTCTCGAGGAAAAACCGAGGCGCAGAGGTATTGAAACACAAGGCGACGACAGAGAAGAATCGGAGATTGGAAGATAGGATTGAATAGGAAATACGAAAAAAGGATTGTGGCGAGAGAGGATCGGGGCGGGCGCGCAAGAGGCAGAGCGAATGTAAAAGCGGGTGGGGTAGCGGGAATTTCCCTAAAGAAAAGGACGGGAGAAGGGGGGAGAGAGAGGAAGTTAAAGGCAAAGGAGTGGGACAAAAGAAATCTCCCCTCTCCCACCGAGTAGCGGGACATAAATCCAGGCGCCCGGTGGGAGGGCTATCGGAATACGAGACATAGGAATATTGGCCCTTACGTATAAATATTGTGGGTGGGGAGAGGTAGGGGGACGGAGGGAGGGAGAGCAGAGAGGGGAGTTGTTGAATGGTAGGGTTATCTCGCGTCTTTGCTTTTTTCCATCTCCCCGGGGGACGACGAAAGAGAGATTTCTTTCGCGGGGGAGGGGGGAGGAAGAAGATGGAGTCTCAAGGAGGTCCAAGAAAAGGATGCGAAGAGATTGCCCACGGAGGAAGCGGAAGGATGACGTGGAAAAGGAAGTGGGGAGGAGGAAAAAGGTGGAGTTTTGTTTGAGGGGGTTGAAAACGATGAGCTGGAGTGGGGAAAGAATAAAAAGAGTAAGAGGGAATGGGAGGAGAGATGAGGGGAAAAGAGGAGAGCGGGTGAGAGTAGAGAATCGGAAAGGAAAAATAATGAAAAGGAGATATGAATTTCCCGGTACGAGAGTTATAACTCCTCTCTCGGAATATACGCATTTTTAATTTAAAAAAGAAATGTTTTCTCCGAGACGCCCGGCGTAATGAAATCCTTGAGATGTTTTCATCAATGGAAGATGCCGACATGCAGATTCGTGTAATAAAGAACGGGGTGGGAAATGAGTGGGGATGAGGAGTGGGGAGACGTGGAGGAAGGGGAGTGGGTGAGGATGGGGAGCAGGATAGAGAAATGCGAAATGGGCTTTGGCATGACCCGGAAAATGATCCGATACCGCAGTTCTGTTATTGGAATCTTGATTCGGGGAGGTATTGAAAACTGGGCCCGATCTCACATCAGGAGGCCGCTATTCTAATTTGGGCGAATCTTAAGTATTGGAACGAGAATATGGAGTCTCCTTAACTGTAGCCTCTAAAGGTGGGAATCGTCGATTGATTTTTGTTGGAACGGAAAGATCCACGCTCCTTAATAAAGTAACGCAGTTTGAACTGGAAAAAGTTGAAAATTTTCGTGTATCAGAAAGCTCTGAAATACCGATCGGATTATCATTATAGTCGAACTTCTAGCACGGAAGGGCATGTAAGCAACAACACATTTTCGACGTCAGTAGATAAAATGATTGAAATGTTGCAGCTATTAGAAACTAATTACTAGTTTTACGCCGATTTGTTTCCAATGTGAAATTGAAGTTAGGCGAACCTTTTAAGGTATAGTTTGAAACCTCTATCGAGTAATACTTTTTCGATGAATTAAAAATACATTCTCAGTTTATGCAGCAGTGGTATTCGTATGATAGCTCAGGTAGAAACACTCCTAAAATAACGTTTCTTTGTTTGCCGATAAAAATTTTGGCTTTAAATTAAAGCGAAAATGTTTATATCAAGAATGCGTGAGGACTTAACTATAAAATAATTTGGATAGTTGACGTTGTTAAATTCTTAAATACGAGGGATTATGTACTCATAGAGTCGGCGGACTTAAATACAGCGGAATGTGTGAAAAAATCACAGAAAATAAACTTACCAGCCATTAAGATCTGAATACTTTTCCAATAACTTTTTCGCGTTGAAATATAGGTATCCCAGGCAAGTTAAGACGAAAATTTTAATTGTTTCCACTTTCCACAAACAAAATTCAAAACATTTTAGAAATGCATTTCGTATCACTTGAAAACTATAAAACAAATGCTAATATTCGTTTCGAACGTTCTGAGGAAATTAAACTGTACCTGTTAAATATAAACCTCTTTTTTCGTTACTGACTTCTAGAAAGGAGCACGGAATAGAGAGGAAAACTAATTAAACACTCAAATGAAGGTGTTTGCGAGCGGAAAAATAAAACAAAACGTGCGAGTGAATCCAAATGAAATGTAACTTCTGATGGCGGAGAGAGACAGAGAGGAGGGAAAGATAACCTAGTTCCTTCTGCAAATCTTCCAAATTTGGGAAATTTAGAAGGTGTGCTCTGCGCACTCCTGGTTTCAATTGATCTTCAAGACTTCTGAGACAGAAATTACCGTCTGACGCGCCTATCCACATTCTCATCAATTTCGAAATCCACACAGTTCCTCTTTCTCTCTAGTCTCGTCTAAACTCATTCCTCGCCAAATCTTCTCATTCAGAACTAACAACCTATTTCTTCCTCACAAACTTTGGAGACTCGAGTTTAAACAAGTCAACCTACTCGAAGAAACTCTCGAAAATGACTATTTCTCTCCTCGTTATTTTGCCTAAATTAAATCACTATTCTCGAAACCCGGAGGCAAATGCACCACCTCTTGATTTGTAGTTGTTCAAAATAGTCGCGCTCCGTGCAATTACCCTCTTGCTTTTACGATTCTGGCGTTGCAGTTGCAGCGCCAAAGGACGTTTTACGGCTCACTCAGCCGTGAATACAACGCAATTGAACATTGAAAAGTAAACGTGCTTGAAATATTTTCCACCCTTGCGAACAAATTGAACATTAGAGGGGATAAAAACATAACTATAAAAATTAAGAATAATAGTTTTATTTTCGTACGCTTTCTTTCACTACAAATACGCATCTACTATTACAGGCTACTATTAAAAGGGATGCATGAAATCAAGGCCCAAACAAAATTATAAACTGGATAAAAAATGAATGGCTGCGCAGTCTTTCGATAAACAATTCTAGAATCGCTTCTTTCAAAATATCTTTTAGGAGTATGCATAATCAAAAGCGTAAACCACTACTTGATTTCCTCTGCGTTATATTATTATATACCTTCTGCCATCCACCAAAAAGGTGACTTGCGGGCTATCATGTAGATGTAAGATCAACAACATTTTTAGAGTAATCCAGGAGAATTTTCTCCGAAAGAATGTATGTATTGATATTAGTTCCTATAAAATTATATTGGAGGCCTTCTTACTGGCTCAAGTTACATATGTCTCTCCTCGAGGCGCTTACACAATCTGTTTACAAGAGTGAGATGTTCAAATAGCATGCACTAAAAGGATGGACACGGCAATGGGATTCGATTCACCCCCGAAGCAATTCGCCTCACAAAGAGTACTTCCTGGTGTGGGACTCGAGTGGATTCAGCACCGTGGAGTGCTTTAGTGGATCCGGAGGAAGGTATTCTCCTCGGGGTCAGTCCCAACCCGAAAGAGAGACGGGGGTGATGAGGGCAGATGGAGAGCGCGGTCTAGAGAGAACGGATTGGGACCTGCCGCAGAGAGGGAGTGATGGGGACATATGATCGCGGGTCACTGGGGGCGTTCACCAGCCGGAAGGGATCCATCCGAAGGAGGAGATTCCGTCCTTCGTAGCCAGGTCGCCGGATGCGTCCGTCCAGACTGCCCTAGTTATTGACGGGCCTAGAAGACAGTCAATTTTGCACTCGGGAGCACATCAAACGAGACGGGAAGAGGAGTTGGGCGAGAGACAGGGGAGGTTGAGGGAGGGAGGGATAAAAGGGACCCGGAAGGAACAAGTAAGGGAAGAGGATGCAAGCACAGGAACATATAAAGAGGAGGAGGCGAGGAACGAAAAGGATAGTGGGAAGCGGAGATGAAGCGGAAGGGGTGGATTAAGGAGTGATAGATGGAGATACAGAGGATGTGGAGGTTATTAAATACAAAGGCGCACGGATTGAGCAAGGCGGTTAAAGAAGAGCAGGGATGCGAGCCGATGTAATATCAGTGATACGTGTATGCATTCTGCAGAAATGGATTAATATGAACGGTCGTGAGGAATGTACCACATAAAAAAATCATAGCATTTAGACAATAATTTGGAGGCGAATATACAAGACGATAATACAGAACTCGTATACATTAGAAGAGAAGTAAAAAATTTGTAAGGAAACTGGTTTAAAAAACAACTTCCATTTATTTGTTCGGCCATGGTTACAGCGTTGTCTCATGAAAGAGCTCCGTTTTAATTTCACCTCATAATGAAAAATATTTGCATTCGAGGAAACGTGGACATATCACTCTATAGACTCCGAAAAAATATCTGCCGACTATACGGAGAAGCGATATGACGTTCGCCTCTTGGCCAAGCTTTGGAGGGAAAAACCCGCCGCGCATATAAAAAAAATAGGAGGATACGAGGAAAGGTAACGTAAACGAAAAAATAAATGAGTAAATCGCGAGGGATAAGGAACAAGAAATACAAAAATAAAAAAACACGACGGATCGGGAGGAAGAAGGGGAAACAAAGATAGAGAAAAAAGACTAAGAGAATACAGCAAGGTTAAAGGAGGGTAACGCGAGGTGAGTAGGAGATGGGAGCGGACGGCAGAGTGTATCGGTCGAGCAGTTCTTTTTTGGGCGGGGCCAAGAGGGCGGAGGTTTAACTGGATGTAAAGGTGGGATAGAAGGAGGTGGATTCGGGAGGAAGAGTGAGTGAGGGAGTGAGCATAATGTTATACGGAGAAGAGAAGAACAAAGGATCAAGGCGCGAATTACGAGAAGCCGTAGAGAAAAGGGGAGAGCAAGGAAGTAAATGGAGTAAGTGAGGAGGAGGAAAGAGATAGAGGGGAGAGATGGAGAAAGAGATAGAGGGGAGAGATGGAGAAAGAGATAGAGGGGAGAGATGGAGAAAGAGATAGAGGGGAAAGATGGAGAAAGAGAGTGGGACAATGGAACCTCTCGAGAAAGGAAGACGGTGTAAGTTGCGACAATGGAGTAACCTAAGTCGAAATGTAAGTCACCACAATGAACGTAGCATTACAAATGCATTTCAATTACTAACTTCCTCTCCATCATCCCTCCATCCTTCTCTCTCTCTACCCTTCCCCTTTCCCCAAAGAATGTAACCGATCGCTATAACTTCATTACAGCATCCGGCGTCTGCTCCCGCCTGTTAGCTCGGGGATTGACTTTGTGTTAAACTGACTATCCCGATATAAAGCGGATTCCAAGGCATGAATTTCGGTGGAGTCGGAATTCCTTACCAGCTTGCCAAACAACGTGAACTTGGCTCTAATAAACCATTCGCTTCACTCGGAGTTCTAATGATCCTTCGGTTTCAAATAACGCTAGCCAACACTGACTAAAAATGGACAAATTTAGAAAATAGAGAGTAAAGTCTTTAATTCTGGATATGGCCGAAGCTGAACAGCCTCAAATAACGGTATCCAGAGCCTTCAAATTCATTTTACAGAAGCCCGTTCCTTCGAATTACCCATTCCTATTAGAATTTAATTAACCTTTCTAAATACTCGGTTGCATGTACTTTAGCTCGATTTGTTTTAAATTCTCACTCCAGCAACTATTCACCATGCTTAATCATTTGAAGTTGCATATCCAAAAGTAGCGAGGGAGGTGATTTCAATCCCTCATAGTCTTCCTTGGGCCCATTCATAAATCCCTAGATACTGCGCCACAGCTAGGTCACGAAAAAAACAGTCACCCTCTTTTAGGATGGCTTTTGCTTTCGTTCCTGATCGTGTGGCATAATTTAATACACATTCGAACTCGAAGAATGTATTGATTCGTTATTTTATTCTATATTTAGAATTTAAGTTCAATGTCTAAATTTCCATAACTATTTTTTACCCTCTTTGTAGGATAAATTTGTGAATATTTGAATGCAATTTAAAGATAGCCGTAGAACCTTTTGACAAAAAATAACCTATTGATGTTTCCCACACACAAGATAATTCATCTGCACGTAAAACTCTCCAATTAAGGGAACCCCGAATTAAAAACGAAGGGTTGCGGTACAAGGATAAGCTTTTACATTTTCATCAATTTTAAAGGGATTTGATTATATAAAGGGCGCACTATGTACGTTTCAATTACCATTTTTACCATTCGCAAAGCCAAGCCTTTTCGGTTAATAACACGCAAAATAGCAATAAGACGAGGCACGGATTTGGCGATAAATTTCAAAATGACAAAGCTTTTGGTCGACCGTGCGTGCAAATCCAAGTAAGTGCGGGAAATCCAAGTTCGTGAGCAAACCAGAGAGTGAGAGAGAAAGGGATAGAGAGAGTGAGAGAGAAAGGGATAGAGAGAGTGAGAGAGAAAGGGATAGAGAGAGTAACCTGTAAGCGAAACATTCTCGCCCAACTCTTCCCCGAGAGCTTCTCAGTGATTGGGCAAAGTGCCGGCAGGAAACCTTCCCATAGTGCCCAAATGGCCGAGGAGGGAAGGGTAGCGAGCGAGCGAAGGGTAAGTGAAGATGAAGAGAGAGAAATAGAAACTCCGAGAGATGGAGAACAAGAGGAAGAAGCAGAAGAGAGAGAGAGAGATTAGACAGAAGGAGAGTTGCAAAAAATAAGAGGGAAAATGGGGTAGAGTACCAGCTTACGTAAACATAAAGAAAGTGACCAAGAGGCGTCGTAAAATTGAGAGAATGGAATGAAAAAAATGCGGAGGAAAAGAGAAAGAAAAAAGGATTTGTCAAAGACAAACAAGTTAAAGGGCGAAAGATCGGAAGAGAGAATAACAGGAAAAGAGAGAAGAGCGACAGGAAAAACAGGGGAATGAGAACATAGGGGAAAACAACCTACACCGTAAAAATGAGAGAGAAATCTGATACGAGGCGAGGGATGAAAGCAAGAATAGAATAAACGAAAGAGAAGATGGGAAGAGAGAAGGGCGACCAAATCGACGCTGGCTGAAAACAGAGAACGAATGAGCGAAAGGAATACTATTTTAAAAAAACGCAAACGCGAAATGATTGACTTGAATAAAGGCAGAAAAGTAGAACGGGAATAAATCACGACAAAAATAAAAGGCAATAACGTTCCTTTGGGGGACCAAATAAGAGAGTAATAGAGGAGTAAAATTAAGGAAAAATAAAATTATCGAGAGAGAGAGAGAGAGAAAGAAAGCCAAAAGAGAATAGAGCGAGTGATGGAGAGAAGTGAGAGGGTAAAGGAAGAGAAAGGAAACTAAAAAAATAGAGCGTGGGATCAGATTGCGTGGGTGGATGAGGGAGAGAGGTTAAAGGAGAGGTGAGTGGGGGATATGGTCTTAAAGGAGAAGTAGTAGGGTCCGCAGAATGAGGGATAAGGGCATCAGAGTTGCTTGAGAGGGAACGGTCTCTCAGTGTGTTTTGTATGTGCGAGGGAATGAGTGTGTGGGAGTGATTGTGTGCGTGCGTGAAAGAGAGTGAGAGCGGAGGGCAAGGGACTCTGCGCGCTCTTCAAGTAGCCCAGGGCGAAAAACAAGTGAAAGCTACGGAAATGGAGGGAGGGTTGAAGAGAGCGAGAAGAAGAGAGAAGTTGAGGAAAAGAGAAGTTGAGGAAGAGAGGGAAAGAGAAAGCAATCCCTTACACGCGATCTCTTCAACCATCTGATCGATGCTGAGGGCGGAAGATAGTAAAAGGAATGGAGTAAGAAATTGGAGAGATGGAAGGGAGAGAAGAGGGATGATACCAGAAAGGGAGAGAAAGGGGGGAGAAGAGGTAAAGAGGGAGGAGAGCAATGAGGGGAAGGTGAGGGAAATTAGGGAAGGTGAGGGAAATTAAGGAGGGTGAGAGGACAGGAGGAGGAGAGAGTGAGGAGGGGTTAAGAGAGTGAGAGGGGAGAGAGGGAGAGGGGAGAGAGGGAGGGGGAAGAGAGAGTGAGGAGGGGGAGAGAGAGAGAGAGTGAGGAGGGGGGAGAGAGAGAGTGAGGAGGGGGAGAGAGAGAGTGAGGAGGGGGAGTGAGTGAGGAGGGGGAGTGAGTGAGGAGGGGGAGTGAGTGAGTGAGGAGGGGGAGTGAGTGAGTGAGGAGGGGGAGTGAGTGAGGAGGGGGAGTGAGTGAGGAGGGGGAGTGAGTGAGGAGGGGGAGTGAGTGAGGAGGGGGAGTGAGTGAGGAGGGGGAGTGAGTGAGTGAGTGAGGAGGGGGAGTGAGTGAGTGAGGAGGGGGGGGGAGTGAGTGAGTGAGGAGGGGGAGGGAGTGAGTGAGTGAGGAGGGGGAGGGAGTGAGTGAGGAGGGGGAGGGAGTGAGTGAGGAGGGGGAGTGAGTGAGTGAGGAGGGGGAGGGAGGGAGTGAGTGAGGAGGGGGAGGGAGGGAGTGAGTGAGGAGGGGGAGGGAGGGAGTGAGTGAGGAGGGGGAGGGAGGGAGTGAGTGAGGAGGGGGAGGGAGGGAGTGAGTGAGGAGGGGAGGGAGGGAGTGAGTGAGGAGGGGGAGGGAGGGAGTGAGTGAGGAGGGGGAGGGAGTGAGTGAGGAGGGGGAATGAGTGAGTGAGGAGGGGGAGTGAGTGAGTGAGGAGGGGGAGTGAGTGAGTGAGGAGGGGGAGCGAGTGAGTGAGTGAGGAGGGGGAGGGAGGGAGTCAGGAGGGAGTGAGTGAGGAGGGGGAGGGAGTGATTGAGGAGGGGGAGGGAGTGATTGAGGAGGGGGAGGGAGTGATTGAGGAGGGGGAGGGAGTGAGTGACGAGGGGGGGAGTGAGGGGGCGAGAGAGGGAGTGAGGAGGGGGAGAGAGGAAGGAACAGAAAAGTTAAGATACAGGAGAGAGAGAGAGATAGAAGGTGGGAAGAGAGAGGAAGGAAAAGGATTGGAAATAAGGAGTGAAGCTATGCTGTTGAATGCCGATAAATAGGTAAGTGGAATGAAAACAGCCATAACAAAAAGAAAGACATAAAAAGACGATGGAGACAAAGAACGAGGAAGTGACAATGAAATATATCCGTCAACTTCACCCTCTCTTCCAATCGAACTCGCCTTAATTCCCTAATATATTCTCCTGCTTCTTTCCCTCGATTGGCTGCAGGGTTAAAATAGAATGCTGTCCAAGAAAATATGGGTCCAGCGAGAGAGCTTTAAAAAAATCTCCCTCGGAAAGACTTCGGGAATCAAGTGTCACATTAACGCTATATATTTGTTTCCTCGTGTTACGCAATCGTGTATCTTCCAGGAGCTCCATTCTCTTTCCAGACAAATTGATTGGTTTTGTTTTGAAAAGTTGCGACACGTCACGGCATCTTTATTACATCGGTCGAAAATAGCGCAATAAAAAACTCCCATTCATATAAAATGGCTGCGAATATTGTTAATGATTAATGGAACACCAAATGTCGGAGGATAGTATACAATTAATTTGGAGTACTCGATTTTATTGGACGCAAAACTTGGAAAATTCCTTTCTTAAATTAAAAAAAAATTGACCTAATATAATCAGATTTTTTAAAAATAGTAAGAATGAGACCAAGCACTAATAAAGCCAACCAAATACTTAACCGTTGATATTTCTGCCGCGTCTCGGTTGAACTTTTTTTAAACACGGATCTCTTCCGACAAATAACCGAGAAACCGGTCTATTTGCGCAACGGAGGTCATGCCTCCATCCACAAACATGCTCGCGAGGGAGGAAAGATAACTAAGACGCGAATCGATACGGCACGAAAATTAAGTCCACGAAAGATAAGAGAGAGAGTGATGAAAAGAGAGGGATGAAACACGGGACGAAATGCTCCTTTTTGAGCAGCAGTAGGCGTCTCACAAAGAAAAATTTTTGCACAATTGTGACGCAAAGAAGGATTTCAGCGGGTGCTACAGTCTTGTATACCACATCCATCCACACGCGAACGAAAAAAAAAGTAATCCACCCTTCCATCCTGGCGCGATTCCTCTCTCTTCCTCGCATACATCCCTCATCGCATCCTCACACCACCTCCCCCCATCACGGGGTGGAGGCATCTTAGTCGGTAAAGAAAGGGCGGAGAGTGGGAGGAAGTGGCTCGGATATGAAAAGCAATCTCGTAGGCTGAGGCCGCGGGGGCCACGGCAAATATTGACCGAGCGATGTTGAACTCCGCCGTGCACCGGAAGGGACAATATCGAAAAAAAAGGGAAGCGACGGGTAAAGGCATGGTCCGGCCAAGGGGCGACGGACGAGGAAGAGAAGAGGGAAGGGACATCGTGGACACGAACGGAGCTCCGTGCGCTTAAGGACATGGGTATAGGGGGCCCTTCAAAATACCTCCTCTTTACTTTTCCACGTTCTCGTCGTCTTCTGGTTCGTCTTCAGACCCATCTCCCTCGCCCATATTTTTCCATGGAAACAAAGCGTCGTTATAAAACATCCTACTTCAAGACACGACACGTGAGTGCGCATCGGCCGTATTACATCTCACAAATGCATTACGGCGACTAAAGCTTTTTATTTCCGCTCCAGGGGAAAATACCTGTTTTTAAAGGGTTTAAGTGCAGAGAGGGTAAGAAGCTGGAAGAAAAATAGGATTTCTGCAACTTGACACGGTTTTGTAAGAGAATCAACATGCATATAATTTGCCTTTTAGTACGTTTCCACAGGTACTTATATAATTTATGACGGTTTAATTCATCTGATAATTTCAATATTAAATATATGCAGCGGCATTATGGAAATGCTTCTTTGAAAGACGATTTTATATCTTATAAAAATTCGTGATGATATTTGTTCGGATACGAATTGATCAACTTTAAAGATTTTTATGGTATTCCATTTTATTCAAAAAGTACAATTTCGGCAAAACTCGTAAAATTTATAACGCGAATGGTTCAAACTCAAAATAAATTAATGCAGGCCATAAGTTCTTCGGCATGAATTCAATAAAAATTCATTGCATAATTTGGTAATTCGTTCGTTCACCAGACACAGAAATGAACTAAAATTGTATATTTAGCAGATTAAAACTTTTTGTTTTACGGGATGACCAAAATCCTGGCGTGCATCACGCAATATTAGCGATCATTGACCCGCGCAAAAGTTAACGATCGACTATGAAAACAACATTAAATTTTAAATCAAACAGCGCACCCGATTTCAGTCAGGCTCGCGAGAACCAAAAATAATCTTAAGTCTAAAATTTCGCAGAAATAAATTCAGACGATTGTTGAAAACGACACGCCGCATATCTTCGCTAACCTTTGAGATGCCTCCATAATCTGTCCACCCTTTTAAGTGACCCGGCATAAAATCAACAAGCTCCGCAGAAACCAGAGGGGCATGATCAACTGTTTGAAGGCAATACCCAACCTTTTTTAAGAACAGTACCACACATACAAATCCTGGAAAGCGATTGTCTTTCCTTCCGGGCAGTTAAAAACATCCCACCCCACCCCCATCCGAAAGATTCATACTCGCCGCCTCTCTACAGCTCTCCCGAAATGACTCGAAGGGCGGTGGTTCCTTCTCGAATTTCCTTCTATTGAGGAGGTGTGATATAAAGAGAGGACAAGAAAATTTCCACCCAACCATCCATCCATCGCCCTCCTATCCTGGGCACCAATCCCCAGACACAGACACCTCGCACGTATGAGGCCAGATAAAATGAGAAACCCCGGCCGAGGAGAGCGCGGAGATGAAACTGAAGGAGAGGGGAAAAAAGAGAAAAGGGTGACCTAATCTCACCAATCAATTCCGTAAACACGGGCGTGGACCCGTGACGTAGGCTACGCTTTCCGCTCCGGTGCTGAGAAATCCGTAAAATGAAGGGAGAGAGGAGAGGGAGAAGGGACGGAGTGTGGAGATACTGGAGAGGGGAGGGGGTAGGATGAGAGAAAGAGGAAAGTTTTTGAGGAGCATCTTGAGGAGTGGAGAGAGGAAAGAAGAAAAGAAAGGGTGGAAAGGCGATGGAGTGGGGGTGAAAAGGAGGAAAAGAGGAGGGGAGGAGGAAGAGGAGGGGAGGAGGAAGAGGAGGGGAGGAGGAAGAGGAGGGGAGGAGGAAGAGGAGGGGAGGAGGAAGAGGAGGGGAGGAGGAAGAGGAGGGGAGGAGGAAGAGGAGGGGAGAAGGAAGAGGAGGGGAGAAGGAAGAGGAGGGGAGGATGAAGAGGGGAGGAGGAAGAGGGGAGGAGGAAGAGGAGAGGAGGAGGAAGAGGAGAGGAGGAGGAAGAGGAGAGGAGGAGGAAGAGGAGAGGAGGAGGAAGAGGAGAGGAGGAGGAAGAGGAGAGGAGGAAGAGGAGAGGAGGAAGAGGAGAGGAGGAGGAAGAGGAGAGGAGGAGGAAGAGGAGAGGAGGAGGAAGAGGAGAGGAGGAGGAAGAGGAGAGGAGGAGGAAGAGGAGAGGATGGAAGGGGTCATTCTTTGGGGAGAGGGGTCACCCTAACCCTAACGGGTGGGACAACAGTGAACTTACAAGGGACTTTCCGGTCCCCTGCCCTTCCATCCCATCCTCCCAGTCACCTCCCCTCCCATCGCAGCCCCACCCTTACAACACTCCCGCATTCGAAGGACGCCCTACCCCTCTCGTTCCTCTCCCTCACAGAGACCCTCTAACGGCAACCAAGAACGTGACCCGAGGGCAGTAATGCGGGAAGAAGAGAGATAAAAAGATGGTAGAGAGAGAGAGGAAATAGAGAGAACGAGAAAGGAGAGGAGAAAGAATAGTTTGGAGGGTCCGAGTTGTAGAGGAGTGGCCAACGTCTTCCCCGGGTGTGGAGCGAAAAAAAAACCGCGCGGTAGCGTAGCGACCAGATCGCCACCACCCTTCTTCCCGATTCTCCGCGAAGGTACACCCAACCGAGGGAGACGAACTCATATGGAATGATACTTCTTGCCCCCTGTATCACCCTTGCCTATATCTTGGCCCCACAAAAGCGCATCCCATCTACCTCGCGTGCTGCGACCTCAAGAGAGAGAGAAAGGAAGGCGATTCCATCACACGCGCTACGTGTAGGAGTCAAGTCTCTCGATGGTGGGCTGGGAGTATTGGACGAGAGATCCGTTTTATTTTTTCGCGGCGTGGGTGGCTGAAGAGAGAGAGAGAGAGAGAGATGGAGAAAGAGTGGGAGAAGAGAAATAATTGGATGGATGCAGAGGTGGAAGTGATTGGGAAGTGTGTGTGTGTGTGTGTGTGTGTGTGTGTGTGAGAGAGGGAGAGGAGAAATTGCTTACGGAAACTAGAGGGCGGGGTGGCTTCGGTAGCGCACGCGATTCCGTTGGGAGGGGGAAAAAGAAAGTCGAGACGGTGAGGAGGACAAAAGTGGACTATCTC
This sequence comes from Tanypteryx hageni, assembly GCA_028673005.1. Taxonomy (NCBI): domain Eukaryota; kingdom Metazoa; phylum Arthropoda; class Insecta; order Odonata; family Petaluridae; genus Tanypteryx; species Tanypteryx hageni. Next base: position 72,290,040 of record CM054112.1, on the reverse strand, counting down.
GGCGAGCTTGAAGGACGTCCATGATTTAAAGAGAAAGGGAAATGCGCGGTGAAACAAGAAAGGGTAAAAGCAACCGCCGCCAGCAAGCCTGCCGGAATGCTTCGAATTTCCTCGCAAGATTGAATAAATTTTGAACCGAGCATATTTGTATCAAGAGCGATGAACGGGGGCGTCTCAAACATTTATTCTATCTCGGATACGTTTAATTTCTCCTCACCCGGATGTAATATTAAAAAGAAGGCAAACAATGTCTGCTGAAGGACAAACAAAAACTAGACCAGCAAATGTTTGAATTTGAATGTTGCGGAAGGAAAAGGAAAATTTTAAGCCCACGGGAGCTTCTACTTGAAAAAATAAAGGCACAAGATTGAAAAAACCGGTTAATACCTTCGAAAACGCTAAAGACGTGCAATTATAAAGCAAATTATACAACAAAGAAGAAATAGCAGAAACAATACCATTCTACGAATATAATTAAATCAGTTTTTGAAATGACACTTTGATTTAAATTGACTAAAATTACCTTATTTATGAAATTAAAGCAAAAAGTACCAAGTAACAAATGCAAATTCCAACAAGCTGCCCAATTTTTTAACTTATAATACTTATAACAATACAGTTGTCAAATATTTGAATACATTTTAATTTTATAGTAATATTTGAGAATTTTCACAAATAATTAACTGGGCATGCGTTTTCGGTTATTTTTCAAAAATAATTGGAGCAAAATACTTTTATTAAATGGATTCTAAAAAGGAACGGAAGTACCCCTCTTAAAAAAACATCGTCAAATATAAGCATTCTCCATAAAAACGATGGAATATATCAATCAAGTCTTACCCGCCACCATAACGCCTAGCGAAAAAGTACTTAGAATTCGGAAAAATACGCCGACACTAGATTAAAGTACGCCTCACAAAAGCTCCGATACAAATGATTTAAAACACCATAAAAGTCGAACAATTTTTTTTAAACGATCGGTCAATTTATCAGCGACCTACTTCCACGCCGGAGTTACATCACCCAACAACGAACGTATCATATATTCGCGGAAGTTACCCTTAACGCGAACAAAAAAACAACGAAATGAAAACGGGAAGCGAGAGCGAAAAAAAAATAAAAGCCACCGAGACAAAACGTCCGACCGAGTGCTCGATTCCGTCTCGAACGAATCAAAAGAACTGGATGGAGTAAATGTGGAACACGGGAGTTGGAGTACACAGGAATCAATCACCACTGGAGCGGAGAAGAGGGATGGAGTAGGAGAGGATGAGAGTTGGAGCTGAGAAAGAGATGGAGAGAAGAAAGAGATGGAGAGAAGAAAGAGATGGAGAGAAGAAAGGGAGGGAGAGAAGAAAGGGAGGGAGAGCAGAAAGGGAGGGAGAACAGAAAGGGAGGGAGAGCAGAAAGGGAGGGAGAGCAGAACGGGAGGGAGAGCAGAAAGGGAGGGAGAGCAGAAAGGGAGGGAGAGCAGAAAGTGAGGGAGAGCAGAAAGGGAGGGAGAGCAGAAAGGGAGGGAGAGCAGAAAGGGAGGGAGAGCAGAAAGGGAGGGAGAGCAGAAAGGGAGGGAGAGCAGAAAGGGAGGGGATAGCTGTAAGGGAGGGATAGCTGAAAGAGAGTGAGAGCAGAAAGGGAGAGATAGCTGAAAGAGGGATGGCTATACCTCAGCTAAAAAAACTATATCGAGGCAAGGTGAGAAACCTTCCCATGAAAACTTCCCCTCCTTCTCCCAGTCTCCCCCTCCTCCAAAAGAATCGTCCCGCACAACTCCAGCAGACGGAGAAGGAAGGGAAGAGGCCGAGGAGAGAGGATCGAATGCTTCTTGCGGGAGGCGGAAAAAGCTCAGTCCTGCCATTCGTCTTTCCGCCTCCCCATCTTTCCAGACCAAACCCTTTTACGCGCCTTCCTCCCAACGTACCCTTTCTTTCATCCGCTCCCTTCCTCCGGTCACCTCTCCGGGGCTTGTACCGGACGCCACCCCAGAGAAAAAGGAAGAGGGGGAAATAAAGGAGAGGCGGGGGAAGTGGGAGGGAAGGAAGATTGAGGGTCTCACATTCGTCTGGGGACGAGATTTCGGTTCATCCCTCAAATAGTCATCCCTTCTGCTCATTGGCCAATCAATGATCCCCTTTTGCACGGGTGGGAAGTGACGTCTCGCTTATCTCGCCGGGAAGGATGGCTGGCTCTTGAAGGCGAGGAGCACGCGGAGGGGCGAGGTAGGTTTTAAAGGTGAGGTTGGACCATTTTTAAACTCCCATCGCGTTGCAAGCGAGCCGACATGTACGCCACAGACGCACACAAACAACATACTCTTCCCAGTCCTCGCTCCCTCTCCATCTCCTTCCCGATAATTACGACTTAAATCCCACCTCCTCCCTTCCGAGCCTTTATAAACGCTATCTCCCGACTCGACACGAAGAGTATGCCTCTTAATTGGTTGTTAGCATCGCCCGCAATTTGGCGACACTGGGCAGCGGTAGCGATTCCATCTTGTCTTCCAATCGTCCCCATCGTCGCCGCCTCCTCACCGGTCCCCGAGATAACCCCTCCGGCCTAAGGTAGCTTAGTGGGCTGCTTTAAATTGGACGAGAATTACTCCATCCCATTCGAATTAACGGATTTTAACAAAGTACTTTTACAGTAACTTAAAAAAAAGCTTTCATAAAGGAACTAAAAAAGAAATCATAAGTCTAGGATAGATTTTTTTGCTTTTTGTATAAGCGATAATGGTATAATCAAAACTTGAGCAAATATATTTATATCAAATGAATTTTCCCTTAACGGATGATTTATCCTCGATATTTTTGATAAGTCATTGATAAATAGATTTTTAAAAACTTTTCTATATCACGAATATCCCTCTTTCGTATTACGCTAATACATGACAACAATTTTCCGCTAAAATATGCAAACGCAGGGTCACCGTTATACTATTGGGGGACCGAGAGCAAGAGATTTTGAGGCAAAATTATTATTGTTAAAGGGGAAGTGCTCAAAATTAAAATACTAACAAAGATGTTACTCAATGGGCTACAAAACTCGGCTTTAATTTAGTGACAAAAACTTGACGATTAAAAATTAAATAGCTACGTTACATGATATTGAAATGAAATAATTAGACTGATGAAATACATTATAGTCTCTTAATATGCGCTGTGAGCGCTTTTAGCGATTTCCTTTCTGCGTCCTTTTCTTTAAATTGATAACCTATCATTTATAAGTTATAGAAAACGATGACGGGAGTGGGTAAGTCACAGCATACCCTGAACACCCCATTACACCAGCCCTCCGCAGAGGACCTTTTACCGAAATATAAATGCAGTCCAAATAAAACTTAAAATTGTTGAGCATTTGTCAAAAATAAATTACATATGAAGTGTATTCCTGAATATGAATACTTACTATTTCAAATCTCGCTGTCCATTATTACTTTAAACGAAACCATAGCACTGTGCATACGCCACAAAGCAAAAACATACTCAATTTACGGTTATGGTTGAGGTTGATGTCTGCTTGTTATTTATAAGGCGCAGATATATTCGACGAGACTAGACCTCATGGTTATTTGCCGCCGTCTTATTTAGTTATCGCTGTTTATAGTAATTATAGATACTGCCAGAACTTTGTATTTTTTTAGTTCATCAGACTTAAGATTTTTCTTTATTTTTAGAGAGAATACCGTGGGCCATTGTTTTTCGAGATCTGGCCCACGTGCTGTCACGGCCTCAAGGGACCGCCGGAAAAACATTCCTGGGTTCGCATTCTTCGAAGAGCAACCTCAAGCGGTTGAAAGGACGATCCATCTCTGGAACCGTGTTCCTTTTTTTATGCCACACACTTGCACCACACGCATCCCTCCCTTTGACCCCTCTCTTTGACCCCCGCCTTCTCCGCGGCATAGACGAATGCCACGCCCTAAGGACTCAATAGAGGGGAATCCCGGGGGCGTAGGAGGAAAGGCGGTGGATTAAGACGACCACGTAAACGGAGGGAGCAATGAGGGATAGGACGGGAGAGAGGGTGGGGAAATGGCAATGAGGGATGAGACGGTAAGGAAGAAAAAGACGATTATGTCCTTGGGGAGTTAGGGCTGTTGCCAATAGTAGAGGGAGGCCAGTGCACTGAAAAAAAAATCGCTCATCGCCCCTTGATAGCACTGCCAAGGCGGAGCTTTCTCCTTCCGCTTCAGATGTTTTTGTCCTGTGACCAGAATACTCAACCTTCGCGTTAATTCATTTTGATCAAGGGAGGAGAGGAGACTTTGGCGTTGACGTGTTCGAAGAGACCCCTCCATCCGAGTAAGAAATTACTTTCACCATTAAAATTATCTTTGCCAGAAAATTGAATCCGTTTGAGGCTAAGATACTTTTGTTTATACAACACTGTGGAAAAGCACAGGCGGCAGATTGATGGAAAAGTTATCGAGCTGACGCTCGATAACAGCACTCGGAGAAATTGCGTGGAACTTATCTGAAAGGACAATTTACGCGCATACAAAGTGGAGTTTGATCATGTGACCACGGTATCAAGACAAGCATTCTATATCAAATCGAATAAAATTACTCGAAATCGAATTACTCCTCGCCGAATATCTTCATGCACAAACGAACATTAAGCAAACGTTGCTCGAAACCAAGCAGTGGTAAATAAGATATCCTGCAATAGAGTAACGCGTATAATGCGTTCGCTTGGTCCGAAAAACAAGATCTTCCCGAACCCAGAACGCACGCGGAGTCCAATCTATTTTAGAAAACAGAGGCTTAAAGTGCAGCTTTCCAATCGTCCCTGTTAGCGTAGCTCGGTTATTGGACGAGATACCGCTGCCAGACATACAGAGCCGCATTAGTTAACATTGTTACAATGCAGAAGCCGTCAACTCGAGCAACGCAAATGGATAAATTGGGTCGAGTACCCAAGAGGCGGAGGGAGGCCTGATGGGAGAAACCGTGGGATGGGAAGCAAGAGGGAGGAAGGAGTGGGATGGGAGGTGGGAGGGAGAGGAGAAGGAGGCAAAAGGGTAGGACGAGGGGCGCAGGTGAGGTCGCAGCTATCTGCGGTTATAAATCCGGCACCTCTGTCCTCGCTGCATGTCGGCGAAGAGGCGGAAGGGAGGGAACAGGAGAAGGAGATGGGAATGGGAGTCTGATCTTCGTTCTCATTTCCTCTTACTCTTCCGGTTCACGAAGTACGAGGGCGAGTGGATGGGAGGCGAACGGGAGAGAAACGGAGAGTGAATAGGAAGCAAATAGGGACAATGAGGAAGAGAGAGAGGTGGACACTGGATGAACTATTAATGGCGGAAAAGAGTGATAAAGGGGTCCCAAAAAGGGAAGAGCCCAATGAGAGGATAAGAGCTTTTAAAAGAAAGAAAAGTTCGGAGGCAGCGAGGGAATCGCAAACGGAGAGGGCGCAATTAAAGGCGATACCGGGTACATTAGAAAGAAAATAAAGAGAGGCGTGTTACGAAGGGATACCTTATAAATGGTTGCCGTCAATTAGAATGGAATGCTTAACATTTAGCTGAGTAGGTTAAAACGATATTGACTATTAATGCAAATATTACAGCGAGAGATGTAAAAGCTTGCGTAAAAGGAAAGAAGACCAGAGGATACGTGTTTGGCCTGCCAAATAGGACAATGTAAATCACTGGAAACTTTTTAAATAATAAATAATTCATAATTTCTGAGTAAAATGCATCGCACAATATGGAGGTAAACAAATGGACGCGAAAGCTCTACACAAGTGAAAACAAAATAAGCAATTCCAGCTTAGAATGAGCAAAAACGTAGAGGGTGAGAGCGGCCACACAATAAATTAAAATTTTCGTAATAAAGCTTTATCTCATAAAATATATTCCAGCACTGAAATCAAAAGGTGCACTAAAAGAAGTTAATTAAATTACATCGTAAACACAAAAAATAATACCGCGAAAGCGTGAAAAAGGCCGGAAAGCGAAAATGAAAATACGGGGAGAAACGGAAAGAGGAGAGAGAGAGAAGGGAAGAGAGAGAGAGAAGGGAGAGAGAGAGAGAAGGGAGAGAGAGAGAGAAGGAGAGAGAGAGAGAGAAGGGAGAGAGAGAGAGAAGGGAGAGAGAGAGAGAAGGGAGAGAGAGAGAGAGAAGGGAGAGAGAGAGAGAAGGAGAGAGAGAGAGAGAGAGAGAGAGAGAGAGAGAAGGGAGAGAGAAGGGAGAGAGAGAAGGGAGAGAGAGAGAGAGAGAGAGAGAGAAGGGAGAGAGAGAGAAGGGGGAGAGAGAGAGAAGGGGAGAGAGAGAAGGGAGAGAGAGAGAGAGAGAGAGAGAGAGAAGGGAGAGAGAGAGAAGGGGGAGAGAGAGAGAGAGAGAAGGAGAGGGAGAGAAGAGAGAGAGAGAGAGAGAGAAGGGAGAGAGAGAGAAGGGGAGAGAGAGAGAGAGAGAGAAGGGAGAGAGAGAGAGATAGAGAAGGAGAGAGATAGAGAAGGGAGAGAGAGAGAGAGAGAAGGGAAATAGAGGGAGAGAAGGGAAATAGAGGGAGAGAAGGGAAAGGAAGGGAGAGAAGGGAAAGGAAGGGAGAGAAGGGAAAGGAAGGAGAGAGGGAAGAAAGGAAGGGAGAGAAGGGAAAGGAAGGAGAGAGAAGGGAAAGGAAGGGAGAGAAGGGAAAAGGGAGGGGATGAG